>JASIRB010000278.1:0-24727 GCA_030323885.1 Branchipolynoe longqiensis | reverse complement strand
CATCTTGGTGTTATCTAAAGGTTTCCCTTTAATCGGCTCTGGAGCAAGATAAAGCGTAAACTCCTTCCCCTCATTATCGGTAACCTTCTTAGAGCGAGCCACTTCCTTGCCAGCATCTGTGCAAACTGACTTGAAGACATTTTCATATCTTCGATACGACAGGTAATTACCTGCCGCCGCTAACACTGCAATGCCTTTGTCCATTGTCTTAGCCAAAGACGAGAACTTATTTTCACTCTGCATCCTATTAGCCACAGGAACAATAGCTGTTAGGGTAGCCAACACTGCCTTATGCACTGTGTGCAACACATCCTCAAACTTCTTACGGTCATCCGTCATATTGACATCCCGATCCATTTCTTTAATGATGGAGTTGGGAACACCCTTTATGCCTGTTAACTCATCTCCTAACTTGGAGATAACCTCCGCCGGTTTAAACGTGCGGAAATGACCATTCACGGTCTCGCGCATAAGCGTAGTGGTTTTAACCCGCTTAGCCTTTGGCTTCTCCACCTTCTTAGCCACTTTAGTGCCAATGTCCGCATAGACCCCTTCATATATGGTGTCTGAGTCTGATTCCGTAGAAGTAGACTCAGTGGACGACTCAGAAGAAGAATATTTCCTCTTCCTCTTCTTCTTTTTGGACTTAGTCTTCCGCTTTTTGCGAAAACCAGTCTCTGCCCGCTCCTTGGTGAATTCATCACCCGAAGAAATCACCTGTTTCTTCTTCTTCCTCCGTTTAGGAGAAGGAGGAGGAGGAGCCTTAAGCTCCACCGCCGAGTCTGTGTCCAAGAAATCCTCAAACGAATCCTCTTGGACACTCGGCCTACGCCGCTTCCGAGACACAGGCGATTTGGCAGTCAAGATGTGGCTTTCCAATCTTGCAAAGCGAGCCTCCCAATCTGGAGGCGCAGGCACATCAGGCACTGCGTCCTCGTCCGGGTCGGAGAGGATATGCGCCCGGGGCTGTGTCGACGGCCCTGCCGACAACACAGGTGAGGAGTCGTACTCCTCGTCCACTCCACTCGGAACACGCCCCTCGGCTGCTGAAACAAAGATTTTTGGTCAGTCCCGGTATATATATATGTCACAATATGGTTGTTTCAAACTCATTTGGACATCTATTGGTGTTAAAGAACGTGTTTATACCGTTATAACACAGGCGTAATAAGCTAAATTTGTGCGTGGGTTGTGGGTCAAGCCCAAACCTTACGCGGGGTCGGGACCAGTGTATCGGCCCGCCCATCCCTCTGTTCCGCACACTTCTCCCACCTGTGACTACTACGTCAACAAGTTGGAGAAAATGCTACGAAACTCGGAGAAACGCCTGAAAAAGTTTTGTCTAGGGGAGTCTATAAAAGAAACCCAGGAGCATCTCCAACATTACTCTCTATTAGAGTACGAGAGAATTTCCACATGAGATAGGGCGAAACCCACATCTCTACCCATAGTCACACGGTGACCCGGGTGTTGACATAACCGCTAATGACCGGTTTGGTTCCTTCGCGAAACCCACTCGAGTGTTCTATCCTTGGTTGTTTATAACCAAATAACTCGTCCAAATTGGACCAACGAAAGTCTAAACTTTCCATATTGATGCTCTAATGCATCATAATTAAGCTAACCACAGTTTTTATTATACTTACTGCGTATTTGCTTGTATGTAGACTAATTTTGCCGGAGCAACCCAACGACACGTTATCCAGTCGTGAGTTGTATATGCTAATTGCTGGTACCGGACGTGCTTACCTCTCCCTAGCCTGAGGCTAGCCTGAGGCTGTTTACCGAGGTAAAATATATATATATATATATTTCTGTTTTAAACAGAAGATGTAAACAGAAATGTCTTTTATTTTATAATTAATGCCAGGTACACACCTACCGTTTGTGCACACCCACCTACCGTATACGATCTAAAACTGCCCGTTTCGCACACAAAAATCGCTAGGTGTGCGCTCCCCACGCACACCTAGCGATTGCGATTCCTGACTAAAAACTCAGTTTTAGGGCTAAAACGGACCGATTACGATTGCGATTCGCGATTTGAAAAATGAATCGGCCCGTTTTCAGTTTTAAGCGGGTCGGGTCGAGTCGCTAGTTTTAGTGCACGAATCGTAAACAGTAGGTGTGTACTTGGCATAACACACCATTGTGCTTAGTACATCCGCGAATCCTGATCTAAAGTTGACTGCGCATACTCAATAGGAACTATTGACTCACCTGACATACTTTCAATACCTTCTCATATTTCGACCCATCGTCTTTCCTAAGCTCATGTGTTGAACGGGGCTTATAAATAAATAAATCTACAAAAGGCTATCATGCAGTTACACAACTGTTTCTTAACTAGTATATTTCACTGAGATATATTCAAAATAATATTGTTCTATCATGCAGTTACACAGCTTCAGTCCTCATTATCTCGAAAGCACCATTTTGTCAGATAGAACCTTTTTATAGTAAGGTCGCGAAATGTGCACGATGAAAGTACTACTAAATAACTCCATCCACTGACAACCCACACCTCTACATTTAGGAAGTATCGGGAGTGACTCCACTTTAAATTTGTTTAATTTTAATATCTCCCTTGCCTGCAACTTTTGTGAAATTGACATGGATACAAAAAAAACTCACTAGAAATCAGCCGTTGCATAATAATAATAATAATAATAATAGTCATAGTCAGTCATAGTCATAATAATCACAATAATCACGATATCCACAACAATCACAATAATCACAAGAGCAATCACAATAATCATAATAATACTTTAATAGATGGTTGGTTGTTG
Organism: Branchipolynoe longqiensis; assembly: GCA_030323885.1. NCBI lineage: Eukaryota > Metazoa > Annelida > Polychaeta > Phyllodocida > Polynoidae > Branchipolynoe > Branchipolynoe longqiensis. Next base: position 21,935 of record JASIRB010000278.1, on the reverse strand, counting down.
GAGTTTTACGTCCTGGCAATACCGAAGTCATATCAGGACATGTACCGATTTGTGACTGTTCACACTCATGGCAACTTTATGGTGCTGCTCCACTGGGAAATCAGGCCGCTGGCTCCATGACTCGATATCCCACCCAGTCAAATTATCTTGACACTGAGCTATCCAGTCCTTGCCCTATCCTATTAATGCGGAGTGCCAGGCTAGGAAGTGACAAGTATCAATTTTATAAGTCATTGGTTTGACTCGAGCAGGAACCGAACTCCCGATCTCCCGCACGCGAGGCCCGCGCTCTACCGATTCGGCGGAGGGAACAACATATTCTAGGTGGTCCTCCAGCATTATATTAAAGTTGCATGGTCCGATGGTTTTGAGTTTCTGGAATTTTCTGAGATAAATATATAAGATTGTTCACTATAACCTACCCTACTTTAGTTTGAAGTAACTTTTATTTTAAATGGCTAAGTTTGGAGATATTTGAAGAACAACCATGTCAAATTAATTTTGGCAAGCATGCGAAAACTCTGCCACCATAGGCTTCTGCTGTAACAGGTTCTATTATTATGAGTATTAAATTGCACCAGTATTTCCTTTTATGTGGCAACAACTGTTTAATAAGTGCACCAGTATCTAAGTGATATAGGTTCACTCAAATCTAGATAATTGTTTTGGTTTTGAAAATCTAAGCTTCATCGGACTATGCAGCTTTAATCTCCTTTAAAGGTTTCACAACAATATGTTTTTATCCACGAAACATGCATGCTTAGCGAGCTGCTGCTTCCCACTGCCACCAGAGGGCAGTTCAGTCGTGGAAATCCTCTAAGATCTTTTCCACAGAGCATGCTGCACAGTAATCTGTTATTCGCAGCATTAGTTCTAATGCCTTCAAAGACTGGATTGGTAGTGCAAATCCTCTATTAGGGGTTTACCCAGGACATGTATCGGGGTTCAGGGGGCATTTCCACCACACGTCTGTTCTCCCCCAAATTTGCGCTGATGGCATCTTAATATTATTGTGATTGTTTGAAAGGTATTTGTTACTTACTTTGTATCAAACTTCCCTATTATCCCCTATATCCCTATTATCCCCTATATGGAAAAAGCTGCATGCCTACATGATGCGACATGTGCGTTCAATCATGAGGCTAATCTGGAAGGACAAAGTGACAAATAAGGAAATACTCAAACGGACGGGGCTGCCCTCTATGGAAGATCTTCTGATCAAAAAGAATCTCTGGTGGACTGGACACCTCATGAGGATGTCATCAGACAGGCTACCAAAGCAGATCCTCTATTCTCAACTGTCTTCTGGTTACAGAAAGAGAGGGCGCCCTTGTCTCCGGTTCAAGGATACCATCAAGAGAAATCTGAAGCTGAGAGACATTAAGACTGACTCATGGACATCACTCTCACAGCAGAGAGCTAAATGGAGAGCGGCAGTCAATTAATGAAAGCAGTCTTTGTCGCATCGCGACTGACAGCACAATGATGATGATCCCCTATATCTGCTGACTCTAAGTTACTTACCTTTAAAGCCACATAGTCAGATGAAGAATCAAATTTTCAAAACCAAAGAAATTATCTAGATTTGATCCTACATATCTAACTTAGAATGAATCTAAGTTAGATACTGATGCAGTTATTAAACATGTGTTGCTACATACTGAGTCAATTTAACTCAGCCTGTTACAGCTGAAGCCTATGGTGTCAGAGTTTTGGTGTGCTTGCCTAAACTAATTTTCCATGTATATACTTCAAATATCTCAAAAGTTAGCCATTTAAAATAAAGTTACTTCAAACTAAATTATCACAATCAATTCAATATATTTATCTCAGAAAAAAGGCCAAAACTAAAACCATCAGACTATGCAACTTTGAGGTAAGATTAACTACAATCCATATATACATACATACACACATACATACACACATGCATACATACATACACACATACATACATACATACATACACACATACATACATACATACACACATACATACACACATGCATACATACATACGTACATACTTACTTACATTTTTTTTAATTAAAAAAAATAGTTTACTGCCCATAATGTAAAAACTTCCACGAGGGTGCTTGTTTTCAACGCTGGACAGCTGTGGTGCTGTCTTAGTCTGGTCCCTCACCCACGAATGTTTACCTGTTTCTGCTCAGGCCAGCCTTTTGCGATTTTAGTGCTAGTAGCCTATGTTAGTTTTTTTGTATTTTTCCAGAGTTTTCTCTAGTCTGAGTATGATACCTTAGCCTACCTACTATGTACATCTACTTGGGTGTCATGCAGGCTTGTGGGAGAAGATCCCGTCCCATTTTGATTTGTTACAGCATCCTTTCACCCAAGCCCTGTACTTAGATAGTGCACAAACGTACATACACACATACACACATACACACATACACACATACACACATACACACATACACACATACACACATACACACATACACCCACATACACATGCATATACGCGGTCCTCCGTAATAGGCTGTAGCGCAGGTATACCATGTGACACCTGCAGCGTGCAAGATGCAAGGTGCAAGGTGCAAGGTGCAAGGCCAGCGCTCTTTATCGGTGGGTAAAAGTGGTCTGCTGCTGCAACAGGATATGATTTATTGGCGCGTTTCATGTGCATTAAACAGCGACACTATAACTATAAGCACAGTGCGCTTCATTGTGACCAGCGGGACGAGGGCTCCCACGGCCCGGCCGGGGTGCCCGGCCCCCACAGCCCGGGCTGATCAGATAAACGAGCCATGACGTTTATTATGCATTTACTAACCGGATAATGATCGTCTCTGGAACACGTGACTGGAGGCCCTGTGTCGCACGGCAGAAGACGACACGACACCTGGTGGACGGTGATGGCGGCAGGCGAGTGGATGTGTGTGTGTGTGTGTGTTATGACAGTGGTTGCGGTATGTGTGTGTGGTGTGTGCGGGGGGAGGGCCTGATGATGGGGTAGTGTTTGTCTGAGTGTGGGTGATGGTGTGTTGGTTGGTTGATCGGTTGTTGGAGTTTTACGTCCTGGGAACATCTATGGTCATATCATTTTTTATTATCAGGACGTGTAATGACTTGTTTTGTTTGTTTGTTTGTTTTACGTCCAAGCAACATCTAAGGTCATATCAGGACGGGTACCAACTTATGACAGTGTGCATTCATGGCAACTTTATAGTGCTGCCCCACCGGGAAATCAGGCCACCTGCACCATGACCCAATATCCCACTCAGTCACATTATCCTGATATTGAGCCAACCAGTCCTTGCCTTATCCTAATAATGCCGTCCGCCAGGCTAGGAAGTGAAAAGTATCAATTTTATAAGTTATCAGTGTATGTAGGTGTGTATGTGATGATTGAATGTAGACGTGTGCGTGTGTTGGTGTGTGTGGGTGGCTGTTGGGTTACGTGAGCGTGGGGTGAATGGGAGGGGAGGCTGTCCTGCTGGGTGAATGGAGTTAAGGCTGGGTGGAGGTAGGGGTGGGGGTGGGGGGGGGGGGGCTGTACAGAGCTTGAGACGCGCGAAAATCGGTAGATAATTAAATCGAACTACATTTAAGTTATGCTAGTGAATTAGAGAGGTCAGACTGGTAATTAAGACGCTTCGTGACGAATTGCTCTTTGATGTGAACATGACAAGACATCAGTTCACAGTCACGGTGAGTGGTGGGCACGGCGTTCATTTTTTTGTGGTTTCAAATCCCAGCAACATCTGAGTGAGACTATAGTCGTGTTTACACGGGAAATTGTGAAGCGATTTAGGCAAATCAATTTATATGAAGCGATGTAGTGGCGCATTTACACGAGCGAGTTTGAAAGTGTGTCGGTGACCGGGAACCAGCAGCCTTAGTGTTGCGCCTGTAGCTGGCGAGCACTGCTATTTGTTTAGTTTACACTCGTCGATTCGATGCCGATATAGCTGCTATGTTAATATCGCTTGGAATTTAAGGTTAATTTAATTAAATTTCATTATTTGAGTATGTAATTCTGTTAAATATGATCGCATTCACTAGATTTCGGCCTAATCGGGCCCTAACACTGCCGGGTACCAGCGATTAGTTACAGCTGAGCCTGTAGCCGGTGAGCACTACTATTTTACACTATTGCCACCCGGGAACCAGCTGAATCGCTTCATCTATACTACCTTGCAAGGTGGTTTACATATACTGATTTATATGAATCGATTCAGCCCTAAAACGCCACAGCGTCGCGTCTACATGGCAAATGTGAGTCGATCTAGGCAAGTCGTTTTATATGAGGCGTTTTAAATCGCCCGTGTAAACAGGGCTCATGGCGAGCAACTACACATAACACTCTACGTACATGGCGGCTTTATAGATTATAGTCACATTATCCTACCGTGCGCAGTGGCCGAATCGGTAGAGCACGGGCCTCGCATGCGGAAGATCGGGAGTTCGCGAGTTCGGTTCGCAGTTGAGTCAAACCAATGACTTAAAAATTTATAGCTGTCGCTTCCTAGCCTGGTGCTCGGCATTATTAGGATAGGGCAAGGGCTGGTTAGCTCAGTGTCAGGATACTGTGACTGAGTGGTATCTCGGGTCATGGTGCTGGCGGCCTGATTTCCCAGTGGGGTAGCACTATAAAATTGCCATGAGCGTGTACTGTCACAAGTCGGTACCCATCCTGGTATGACCTTAGATGTTGCTAGGACGTAAAACAACAACAGACAAACACATTATCCTGCCATTGAGAAAACCAGCCATTGTTTAATCCTAGTAATGCCAACCAACTAACTGCAGCAAGCCTTTACAAAGGTCACTATTTAAACTCGAGTGTACTTCACGGCGGCGGCTAATGACGTTTGGATTTTGCTACCGAGTGCACCCTGCTCTCGTTTACACACCTCCAACTGAAAATAAAATTGAACCAGAAGGGGCGGGGAGGGGGTGGGCGAGGGCGTAGAAGTAAAATAATGAAACAGAGAAGAAAGGGCCGAACTAAAAACATGGTCATATCCGACCTTTTATTGTGTTTATTGTATTATTCATATTGTGTTTTTACCATTAAACACACAAACACAGCTTGTATAGAAATATTATTGAATCACAGCTCTATCTATGTATCAACGGCACACTGTGTTTGCTTGCTAATACTAATAGGACAATCTAATTATTTGTCTGCTGTGAGAAGCCTGTCGTGAAGTGAGCTGTGAAGAAAGACGAGTGTTGGACCCACCAATAACTATATATTGTCAGATAAAACCAGGCTAAAGGGCGCATTCCATATACGCGTAATGCGTAATGCGTTATGCGTTACGCGTTATGCGTTATGCGAATGCCAGCATTCCATATACGCGTAATGCGTAATGCGTTATGTGGCGCACGACTGGCTATATTTAACAAATAAAAATAAACAATTATTCTCCATACTGCTCCGTATGTGACCAAATATTGCATCTATATCTATGTAACTTTTTGTATGTCACATGGGGGTTCCTACCTTTATTATAACCAAATTATAGATAAGTATTCATATTTCTGTGCATATGGTAGCATTTTTAGCTTTCCCCTAACCCTATGTCTCCCTGGTGCCCAGCTCACCATGTGTTTCCAATTAGCACCCCTCTGTGAGGCCGTTCCGTAATGCTCAGTCGCTTCTCCTGGTGTTAAACTAATGGAGACATCAGACTCAGGTTTCTCTTCACATCCAGCTTGACGCATAACGCATTACGTACCGATCGCTACAGGGACCGATCGGGATAATGAATTTCTGATGCATTCGCATTCGCATTACGCATTACGCGTGTATGGAATGTAGCTCATAGGTTTCAAGGCGTTTCGATTTTTTGTCGCATTCGCATTCGCATTCGCATTACGCATTACGCGTATATGGAATGCGCCCTTAAGTAAATTTGGAGATGCTACGTATATAAATATAGATTGTCGGTTAATCCTAGGGTAACTTGTTTCTCAGCGGAGGCTATTCTCCATCACGTTTTGTGCCAAAACGACGCTGACAATAAACTAAGATACAGTCAAACCTATCTAAACCTACTGACCGTGGGACTGACTTTAATTTTAAATGGTCCATTTAGGGAGGTGGTTGGTTTAGGGATTTCTTTTTTTATTGTTACAATGGTATTGCATGGGCGATCGCTTGGAACCCAAATAAAGCGATTGATATAGGGGAGTGGTCGATCTGTGGAGGTGGTCGGTTAGAGAGGTTTTACTGTAGCTATATCTTGTGTCCGCTTGTAAGATATGCCTTTGCTTTTAAGGTAATGCTGACATAAATATGACAATAGATGACACATAGCTTGGTTGGGTTAGAAAATCCTGTGCAAAGATACTCCTTAATAATGGGCATCAGCGGTTTGAAAATAAATAGTTGTCGTCCAAGAAATACCTCCATTCAAAATGCAACTAAGGAAATCATGAAATAACTTAAACAGTTGTTTACATTAATACCCCACATTTGAAAATTAACAACAGTTGTAAAAAAAAAGATAACTAATTCCAGCGTGCAGTGCCTTTATACATACATATGGTTGGAAGACAAGTGGCGCGAGGCCGACAAAATTCTTGGCCTGAATAAACATTTTACCACCCCCCTCCAAAAGTACTTTATTGAAGTGTTAGCCAATAGTCAAGGGTCAACCCAGTCCTCACAGAGATTTCTACTATGGTTGGTTGGTGGTTGGAGTTTAAAGTCTTGGCTACATCTCAGTTCATATCACTATCAGGACTTGTGACAGTGTGCACATATGATATAGTGCTGTTCCATTGGGATATCAGGCCGCTGGCAGCATGACCATGATATCCCACTCAGTCACATTATCCTGACACTAAGCTAACCAGTCCTTGCCCTATCCTAATAATGGCGAGCAACGGGCTATTATTAAGTGTCAAGTATCAATTTTATAAGTCATTGATTTGACTTGACCGGGAACCGAACTCCCGATCTTCCGCACCCAAGGCCAGCGCTCTACCGATTCGGCCACAGCGCCCGGTTTTCTAATATCGAAGGAGCGAAGCCGGAGCTGGAAATATAATGCTAATCCCTCGCAACGGTGAGCCTGTTATCTTTTTGCGGTCCGTAGTTATCTTTTTGGATTATTTTTCTCCTTTTTCTCCTTTTTCTCCTTTTTTTTGTTTTTGTTTTTGTTTTTTAGAGATGAGTTTCAATTTAATCCCCATTCACTAATAAATACAACTACCTGTTCTGTCCAGTATGCAGAAATGTGGCAACATTTCAATGGGAGGGAGAAGGAAGGGGGCGTGGGGAAGGGGTGGGTGGAGTGGAAGATTCAATATCAGGCCTTGTGGCCAACACGTGCAGCAGCGCATATCCATCGTGTAAATTACATTGTTTGACTAAATCGATTCCATGTGTCTCTGGCGAGCAGCACACCGGCCGTGTGTGTGTGTGTGTGTGTGTGTGTGTACAGCGCCCCCTCTTGGCCGGCCCTTTCCCTACATCTCCGCACCAATCTCACCTCCTGCAACCAATTCCCACCATTGCGCCACTAGAGGTCTACACCGTACCGCGCACAATAACTACACGTGTACCTCACCTGCTCGCCAGCTTCGCGGATTCCTCACCAGGGGCAAATGTGGCGCTGCTCGTTTCAGCGTTGGTGCAACGTGCGAAGCGGCAGGCAACACATACAACACACACGTTGGGACCACGTGACCTATTACAAACTCGAAGCATCCGCATTTCTGAGCTGGGAAATAAGTATTTTTACACGGCCTTATCGAGATTGCTGCCAAGCCGAGTTATAAAGGGGTGTGAGTGTGAGTGCCCGATTCCTGCTGGCAGTGGTACGCCGAATAAGAGACCTGCGAGTCGGCGACAGCCGGGCGCGCGGACAGATAGCGGCCAGGGAGCCAGACCTGATCTGGGGGCGTAAGGTTTCTGGGGGAAGGGCGGTCCACTCAGCCGGCCGCGCAGGGATGGCGGGGGGGGGGGGGGTGTAGTGGAGGTGGTGGTGGGTGGTGGGTGGGCGGCGTGGATGGTGGGTGGTGGGTGGTGGGTGGTGGTGGTAGTGATGGGTGGATGGTGGTGTGGGTAGTGGTTGGTGGATGGTGGGTGGTAGGATTGGTGGTGGTGGTAGTGGTGAGTGGGTGGTGGTGGGTGGTGGTGGTGGTGTGGTGGTGGTGGTGGGTGGGTGTGGATGGTGGGTGGTGGTGGTGATGGGTGGATGGTGGTATAGGTAGTGGTTGGTGGATGGTGGGTTGTAGGATTGGTGGTGGTGGTAGTGGTGGGTGGGTGGGTGGGTGGTGGTGGTGGGTGGTGGTGGTGATGGGTGCGGCTGATGGTAGTAGTAGTGGTTGGTGGGTGGTGGATGGGTGGTGGTGGTGGTGATTGTGGTGGTGGGTGGTGGTGTCGGTAGTGGTAGTGAGTGGTGTTGGTGGTGGGTGGTGGATGGGTGGTGGGATTGGTGGTAGTGGATGGGTGGATTGGTGGTGACTGGTGGTGGATGGGTGATAGGATTGGTGGTAGGATTGGTGGTGGTGGGTGGTGGTGGTGGTAGTGGTAGTAGTAGTGGTGGGTGATGGTGGTGGTGGGTGGTGGTGGTGGGTGGTGGTGGTGATGGGTGTGGCTGATGGTAGTAGTAGTTGGTGAGTGGTGGATGGGTGGTGGTGGTGGTGATTGTAGTGGTGGGTAGTGGTGTCGGTAGTGGTAGTGGGTGGTGGTGGTGGTGGTGGTGGGTGGTGGATGGGTGGTGGGATTGGTGGTAGTGGATGGGTGGATTGGTGGTGACTGGTGGTGGATGGGTGGTAGGATTGGTGGTAGTGGGTGGTAGTGGTGGTAGTGGTAGTAGTAGTGGTGGGTGATGGTGGTGGGTCGTGGTGGGTCGTGGTGGGTGATGGTGGTGGGTCGTGGTCGTGGGTCGTGGTCGTGGTGGTGATGGGTGTGGCTGATGGTAGTAGTAGTGGTTGGTGAGTGGTAGTGGGTGGTGGTGGTGGGTGGTGGGATTGGTGGTAGTGGATGGGTGGTAGTGGATGGGTGGATTGGTGGTGACTGGTGGTGGATGGGTGGTAGGATTGGTGGTAGTGGGTGGTGGTGATTGGTGGTGGTAGGTGGTAGGATTGGTGGTGGTGGGTGGTGGGTGGTGGTGATTGTTGGTAGTAGTGGTGGTGGATGGTGAGTGTGGGTGGTGGTAGGGGTGTAGTGGTAGTGTTTGTGTTAGTAGGAGTTGGGGTGATAGGTCGTGGTCGTCGTGGGTGGTGTGTAATGGTGGCGAGTCATAATGTGTGGTGATACTAATGTTGTGGTGGTAGAAATGTAGTGGTGGTGATGGTGATGATAGTGATGTAGTGGTGGTAGAAATGTAGTGGTGGTGATGATGATGATGATGATAGTAATGTAGTGGTGGTAGAAATGTAGTGGTGGTGATGGTGATGATAGTGATGTAGTGGTGGTAGAAATGTGGTGGTGGTGATGATGATGATGATGATGATGATAATAATGTAGTGGTGGTAGAAATGTAGTGGTGGTGATGGTGATGATAGTGATGTAGTGGTGGTAGAAATGTAGTGGTGGTGATGATGATGATGATGATGATGATGATGATGATAGTAATGTAGTGGTGGTAGAAATGTAGTGGTGGTGATGATAATGATAGTGATGTAGTGGTGGTAGAAATGTGGTGGTGATGGTGATGATAGTGATGTAGTGGTGGTTGAAATGTAGTGGTGGTGATGGTCATGATAGTGATGTAGTGGTGGTAGAAATGTAGTGGTGGTGATGGTGATGATAGTGATGTAGTGGTGGTTGAAATGTAGTGGTGGTGATGGTCATGATAGTGATGTAGTGGTGGTAGAAATGTAGTGGTGGTGATGGTGATAATAGTGATGTAGTGGTGGTACAAATGTAGTGGTGATGATGGTCATGATAGTGATGTAGTGGTGGTAGAAATGTAGTGGTGGTGATGGTGATGATAGTGATGTAGTGGTGGTATTGGCAGTTGTAGTATGAGTAGTGGGTGATGATGGTAGTGGTGGTGGGTGGTGGGTAGCAAAGACCCTATAATACTAAGACGGCTCACTCAGCCTGTACTGTGTAATCAAAATGATCAAACCCACCACTTGGTGCGCTGGCTGTTCTCTTGGTTAAACAGTTGCTATGTTATATGTATAAATGTATATATCAATGTGAAAGATGTGTGATGATGGCGATGATGATGATGATGATGCTGATGATGGTGTGTATTTGTTCATAGCAATTTCATATTGATGTGTATTCATACTTACCTATCTCATGTATAATATAATTGTATGTGTTTACATGTGAAACACCAACCAGCAGCCGGGCTGATCAAACCCACCACAAGGTGGCACTGCAAAATTTACATTACCATGGGAGAGATAGGGAGTGAGCCGTCTTAGTATTTATAGGGTCTTTGTGGGTAGTGATGGTAATTGTGGTGAGTGGTGGTGGGTGGTGGTGGGTGGTGATGATGGTGATGTAGCGATAGATAGACAGTACTGCTAGTAGTGGGTGATTGTAGTCGTGGTTGCAGTGGGTGGTGGCGGGTGGTGTTTTTTGTTTGTTTGTTGTTGTTTAACGTCCTAGTAACATCTAAAGTCATATCAGGACGGGTACCGACTTGTGACAGTGCGCACTCATGGCAACTCTATAGTGCTGCCCCACTGGAAGACCATGACCTGATATCCTACTCAGGCACATTATCCTGACACTGAGCTAACCAGTCCTTGCCCTATCCTAATAATGCCGAACGCCTGGCTAGGAAGCGACAAGTATACATTTCTAAGGTGATGAAACTGGTAGTTGGCAGTATGGTGGTGTTGCTGAGGTCTGGTGGTGGTGGTGGTAGTGGTGGATGCAGTAGTTGTGTGGGGGAGGGGGGGGGGTGGAATTGTACGAACCCATCATGTTGTCAGAGTTGATGTTACCTGTGTAAACATTAGTTACTGAAACCGCAGCCAACAAGTTGAGACGGTTTAATACGAGAAGTGTCATTCGAAACATGAATTAATATGAACATTAATGCACACATGAGATCATGACAGTAATATGAGCATTACACTATGACACTTCAGACATTAATAGTTTTGTAATTAGGATCAGGGATGGTGGGTGGGTGATTGCTGGTGCATATCGTACTATTCGTAGCATGTCGGTAGAGAAAGTGGCCGAGTGAGGGCGGCGAGTGGGCATGGTGGTGGCGATGGGATGGTGGTGGTGGTGGTGGGGTGAAGGTGGGGTGGGGGTGGGGGTGGAATTGTATGAACCCATCATGTTGTCAGAGTTGATGTTACCTGTGTAAACATTAGTTACTGAAATCGCAGCCAACAAGTTGAGACGGTTTAATACGAGAAGTGTCATTCGAAACATGAATTAATATGAACATTACTGCACACGTGAGATCATGACAGTAATATGAGCATTACACTATGTCATTTCAGACATTAATAGTTTTGTAATTAGGCTTAGGGATGGTGGGTGGGTGATTGCTGGTGCATATCGTACTATTCGTAGCGTGTCGGTAGAGAAAGTGGCCGAGTGAGGGCGGCGAGTGGGAGTGGTGGTGGCGATGGGGTGGTGGTGGTGGTGGTGGTGGTGGGGGTGGGGGTGAAGGTGGGGTGGGGCTGGGGGTGCAGCGGAAGTGGGCTCTGATCGGACGTGCAGAAGTAGGGGCCGTATTCGATTAACACGACCCGGGCGACTCGAGTCACCCGAATTGCTAGACTTTCAAATGGAACGCCGCGAGTGGAGTCGACAAATACAAGTGCCGTGTGAAAAAGTCCCGACCCCAGTAACCCACGTCTTGGCTGGGGTTGGCTTGGAGTGATGACATCACATTTGTGCCGGTACCGTCCTGTAGAAGTACAAGTTCATATCTGTTTTTTAAATGTTAAAACAAAAGAATATCAGCTAAATGAAATGGAAATATAACAAAACTATGCAATCAAAAAATACGTTAAATCCTATTTTGCTGTAGTTATATCGTTTTTTTGTGGGTTTTTTTTAAGAACAAGTTTTGGATTAAGCCACCATTTTTCCACCCCGAACATGGAGAAGCGTGTTCGTTTATTCAACCTGAGTCTGTAGGATGTGCGCATGCGCCAAAAAGTGGCTCGGGTGACCCAAGTTGGTTAATCGAATACGCCCAGGGTGTTTATGATGGTTTGGGGTGGAGGTGGGGATGGGGATGGGGATGGGGATGGGGATGGGGGTGGGGATGGGGGCGGTGGTGGTGATGGGTAGGTGGGATGGATGCTACAGTGGCGTAGTGAAAGTGTAGTAAGTAAATGCTAACTGGAGTATATTAATTGATATAGGTCATGTATAGCAAAGAGGAAACTTGCAGAAGAGTTTTCCTAATCGTGGCATTATTTAGTAATTTAGAAGATAAATGATGTTTGTTTGTTTGGGTTTTACCTACTGGCAACATCAAAGGTCATCTCGGGATGGATACCGAATCATGGCGACCTCATAGTTCTACCCTACTGGGATACGGTTTGCCAGTGGTACCATGAAATGATATCCAGGTCACTGGGTCAGCCATATTGTTCGAACATTAACCGAACCAGTTTTGCCTTCTCCAAATAATGCGAAGTGCTACGCAAGGTAACGACAGGTATACATTTATTTTAAGCCGTTTTCGTTTGACTAAACCTGAGATCGAACTCCACACCTCTCACACGGGAATGCGGACGCTTTACCAGCTGGAGCATCTTGTGTTTTTTAAGATGAAGATTGTTTTCGATTCACAAGCCAACAATGGCCACTGGTCGCAATATCTAGAAGAGCTTTGCGTCTAAGTCAATTTTTGCAAATGTATGACTCCGCAAAAATCTGTCAGAGTCATTGAGGTGGGCCTCAGTAACATAGCACACACCAAACACTAAAGTATATCCATATGTATTGCATTATGGGTAACGTAGCACAAGGCAAATTGACTCGCATTGGCTGTCTACCTTTTGGGTTGAATCAGCGGTGAATTATGAGTAACCCGTGCCCTGTTAGCCAGTGGATTACATATGGAATAATTGATGACAGAGTGGGAAAAGAAATTAAACCTGGCTTATTCACGAACCATCACCATGTCAGAAAAGCCATAAAGTGCATGTGTAATGTCCATAGGCGTGACTGTCTGCGAGAAAGTTAAGGGGAGAATGATGAAAGAAAAAACCTGATGGATTGTTCTATCTGATTCCCAGTATAAATTGTTTCAGAAATGGTTGCAAAATTTCACTGCAACAAAGATATATCTATTTAGTTGGATGAGTGTAACCTCTGGATGGATGGACCTCAAGAAAGCCCCTCCATTTTCATTAAAGCAAAATTTCCTGCCGAATGGAGGCAGATTCAAAGCGGTGCGCATGTCAGTTCCCCCAAGCTAATTTAGCTGCATAGCAGCATATGGGGTTTTGGCCAGGTTTTTCAGGGGTAGTTGGAGGGACATAGTATTGCGACCACTTGGAAGTGAACGGAGGGGGAAATTAGCGCGCAGGTACTCCACTTCCTATCCGGACACCACTTCCTATCCGGACACCAGTTCGTCCACACCTCTTTGATCTCCCTTCAGCTGCCGCTCTCCTCCCCTGGATTTATCTATAAAAAAATATTGCAGGGGAGGCCAGCCAGCTTCTCACTTCCTACCACCACCCCTCTGTTTGTGTCTCCAGCTTACCGACTGGTCACTACAGAGCAAGGAGGAATGACCCTTTGACTCAACTCTCCTCACTTCTCTTTCCTCGATTATACCCATTCTTTTTTTTCCCTTCCGGGCTTACTTCTCCTCCTGATCAAAGAAGTTGTTTGCATGGTTGGGGGGCCCTTTTCTCTTGTTACTGCTGCTCTGAGCTCTTAGACTGTGGATCCTGTCTTTTCGTTCCTGTCTCTCCAACCCTTCAGCGCCAGACCCAAGTTGATATGGCTGTGTTACATGGGAGTTTTCGACTTTCACCATCGGACCGATTTATCGGTGCCTATACCAAATGCTGCAGGTTTTTAGCCTGTAACACAAGAGGTTACAAACACCCAAATCAGTCAGTCAGTCAGCACAGGTACTCTCACATCGATAATATTACCATAACGCCTTATACCACACATATCTCTTCAGATCTTCAGATTTGTCGAATAGGGACAACCCATATTGCAGCCTCTTTAACAGCCCCTATTGCAGCCCCTTTAGCAGTCCCTTTAGTAGCCTTTCACTAAAACCTTCCTGAGCTGACAAATATGAGTTATAGGGGAGAATGTGTGTGAGTGGGATAGGACATGAGAGGAGGGTAGAAACTTTGTTTATTTGTTTATTTGTTTATTTGTTTATTTGTTTATTTGTTTATTTGTTTATTTGTTTATTTGTTTATTTGTTTATTTGTTTATTTGTTTATTTGTTTATTTGTTTATTTGTTTATTTGTTTATTTGTTTATTTGTTTATTTGTTTATTTGTTTATTTGTTTATTTGTTCATTTGTTCATTTGTTTATTTCTTTATTTGTGTGTTTCCCATGCGCATAATCTGGTAGGAAAGTTGCATGACTTAGGTTCAACAGCGAAGGATTATTAAGCTGAAGCTAATTTAAAGAGCAATTTGCATGTCAAGGCATGAAGGGTGTAGAAATTACGTTGGGTCTGCAAACTGTCAAATTATTAATATAAAAGTCCACTCAAAACAGTATTTTGCATGTCTAGGGATGGATGTTATGTAAGTTATGAATTGAATTTATATACTGAATGAATTTGAATGGGTTTGTCAGTATTGACCTATGGATAACAATTTTATCGTCACTAGGTGGGAAATTAGTTTTAATAAGTATATTTTGTATTGCTGCATAGTGACGTCATATAATGGCTGGCGCACACCTCCCATTTACGATTCGCGCACTAAAACTCGCGACCCGACCCGACCCGCTTAAAACTGAAAACGGGCCAATTCATTTTTCGAATCGCGAATCGCAATCGTAATCGGCCCGTTTTAGCCCTAAAACTGAGTTTTTAGTCGTGAATCGCAATCGCTAGGTGTGCGCGGGGAGCGCACACATAGCGATTTTTGTGCGCGAAACGGCCAGTTTTAGATCGTATACGGTAGGTGGGTGCGCACAAACGGGAGGTGTGTGCCAGCCATAAGTCTACTCACAAAGGTTACTTATATATTGAAATTAACTTCACGTGTGGAAGGGAGTGAGCACAGTCGGGAAGGTACTTTAAAATAATGCACATGTTAACTAACATAGGGTATTAGTATATTACTACATGCATAACCTACATATTAATGATCAAAAATCAATCGAAAGAGAAATTTAATGGAAGAAAGTATAAACAGTTCACTTGAACGGTTTATGGGAATCTCAAAAGACTTTCTTCTTCTAGAAGTCGGTTATCATATTTGTTCCAACAAAAAAGATCGACTTAATCATTAACCCCTCATAATTAAGTGATGTGTTATTAAAGTTGCATGGTCCGATGAAATATTTATTTTTCAAAGCCAAAACATGTATCTTAAATTGATTATATATATCCATCTTAGATATTGGTGCATTAATAAGTGATTTGGGACAGCATACATAGGATAATCAGCGATTTTACTACCTAATCCTACTTTGAGAAACCCATCACACAAGGAAGCCATTAATCAATTAGGTCAATCTCGTGGCCTCAGTAGCCTTGACCCTCATTCCAAGTACCTAGTCAGGTTCCAGGATGTCCAGTGGTAGTATTGCTGGCACCATACCCTGGGTTGATATAAAGTTGCATGGAATTTTGTATAAAATAATTGTTACAGATCTGAATAAGAGTGATGTAATAATTATGTATATTATTATCTGGGAACAATACATTTGATAATCATTAGGTCATCCCACATCACATCACATGCCAATAAACAAATGATGTGCAATGGCGCCATTAGTGAAAATACCAGGAGACCAGGCTACATTTGAATTAGGTTTGGTTTGGGGGTGTTGTGGTGTGGTTTTGTGTTGGGGGGTGTTTTGTTTTTGTGGCACCAGTCCTTGCCTGTCCTAATAATGCTGAGGCTGGCTAGGAAGCACAAGTATCAATTTTTAAGTCATTGGTTTGATCGACCGGGTTCGAACCCACGACGTTGGGGGGGGTTTTTGGTGTTGGTTTTTGAATTAGGTCATCCCACATCACGTGGTCATCGCAAGACATCAATACGCGTCATAGCTAGAAGACTTTTGCAAAGCTTGTCAAAAGTATTTTGGGTTCTTTCAGCTCAAATTGCTTCAAAACTAGGCCAATTTTCATCAAAATTACTCTGGACTAATTATTAGTAGGTTATAACGATCAATTTGATATATTTATCTAAAAAATAAAATGAAAATTCAAACGCCATCGGACCATGCAACTTTAATGTGTGATTCATTAACATCTGTCACGGACACCAGGTTGGTCATGAAATACCGCTGCGATTAAGAGACAAATCATTAGCATCCAAATAATCAATACCCAACTCATTTAGATCCAAATCATCAGCGACTAAAACATTAACATGCAAATCATTAACAACCAACCAATTAATACCCAAATCATTAATACGCAAATCTTTAGAAGCCAAATCATCAACAGCCAAATCATTAATATGCAAATCATTAATACCCAAGTGATTAACGGCCAAACCATTAATACCCAAATCATTAATACTCAAATCATTAGAACCCAAATCATTAAGGGCCAAACCATTAATACCCAAATCATTAACAGCCAAACCATTAATACAGAAATCATTAACACCCAAATAATTAACACCGAACTCATTAACACCCAAATCATTAACACCCAAATAATTGACACCCAAACTATTAATATTCAAATGATTAACATACAAATGATTAACACCCAAGTCAGTAACACCCAAATCATTAACATCCAATCCATTGAAACCCAAATCATTAATATTCCTGTCATGAACACCCAAATCATCAACACCCAAATAAATAACCTCAGTGGTAATAGAAGTAGTTTGCATGACGCATTAACACCTGGGGCATGTAGACCTGAATACATTAATACCAGCCATCTTAACACCCATTTCGTTATTAACAATAACATGCCCAATAACAATAATACCCTAGTGATTAACGGTGAGTTAAATGCAGGGCACCCTCACCTAGTCAGTGCTTCAAGGCACCCCAGTCAGACCTTACCGGATTGAGCAACGGACATAAACCGGACAAAGAATTTTCTAGTCCGTTGGTGTCCGGTATCAAAATGGATCGAAATGTGTCGAAATATTGCTCTTTCAACGGACAAGGAACAGTCAACCGATGGGCGAAAACCAAATGTCAAACGGACGGACCAGACACCAACCGGACACCAACCGGACACCAACCGGACACCAACCGGACACCAACCAGACACCAACCGGACACCTACCGGACTGATCACGGATGCGCCGAAAACAGATAAAAAACCGATGGACCGAATTCCCGCAACACCGTCAACGGACTCTTCAGGATACAAACCGGACACCTAACGGATGAGTAACGGACATGAAACTGACAAAACGGACAAAACAGACAAAACGGACGTAAACCGGACACCAACCGTACACGGCTGTCTGGCGGTGTCCGGTACAACTGTAGTCCTTAATCCATGTGTGTGTGTGTGCTTGTCCTGATCAGATCACCATTCACTCATACTCATAGCAAGGAGCCCGTAACCACCTAAACATTCAAATAATAAACGTCACGCTATTAACGGCCAGCCTCGTCCACACACGCACCATTAACGCCCGTCACTGACGCCAGGGGCATTAATCACCACGGCAGGGTCACGAGGGGTCCCCAGCGAGGCGCTTCGTGCCAAGCTGCCTTCACACCTTCGTTGTGTTTATTGCGCAAAGCACACACGACGCGGGATTAAGGTGGAAGGGGGTGTGTGGGTAGGGTGTGTGGGTAGGGTGTGTGGGTAGGGTGTGTGGGTAGGGTGGGGTGTGGGTAGGGGGTGGAGGTAAGGGGTGGATGTGGGATGGGGGTGAGGGTAGGGTGCGGAGGTGGGGTGGGGGTGCGGTGGGGTGGAGGTTGAGGTGGAGGCGGTGTGATGTGTGAAATATGGAGGCAGTGTGATGTGTGAAATATGGAGGTGGTGTGATGTGTGAAATGTGGAGGCGGTGTGATGTGTGAAATGTGGAGGCGGTGTGATGTGTGAAATGTGGAGGCGGTGTGATGTGTGAAATGTGGAGGCGGTGTGATGTGTGAAATGTGGAGGCGGTGTGATGTGTGAAATGTGGAGGCGGTGTGTGTGTGAATGTGGAGGCGGTGTGATGTGTATGTGGAGTGGTGTGATGGTGAAATGTGGAGGCGGTGTGATGTGTGAAATGTGGAGGCGGTGTGATGTGTGAAATGTGGAGGTGGTGTGATGTGTGAAATGTGGAGGCGGTGTGATGTGTGAAATGTGGAGGCGGTGTGATGTGTGAAATGTGGAGGTGGTGTGATGTGTGAAATGTGGAGCGGTGTATTTGTGAAATGTGGAGGGTGATGGGTGTGGTGATGTGTGAAATGTGGAGGTGGTGTGATGTGTGAAATGTGGAGGTGGTGTGATGTGTGAAATATGGAGGCGGTGTGATGTGTGAAATGTGGAGGCGGTGTAATGTGTAAAATGTGGAGGCGGTGTGATGTGTGAAATGTGGAGGTGGTGTGGTGTGTGAAATGTGGAGGCGGTGTGATGTGTGAAATGTGGAGGTGGTGTGATGTGTGAAATGTGGAGGTGGTGTGATGTGTGAAATTTGGAGGCGGTGTGATGTGTGAAATGTGGAGGCGGTGTGATGTGTGAAATGTGCCGCCGGAAGCTGTTGGGGAGGTAAGTTTAGTTTAGGTTAGTTTGTTGTTTTACGTCACAGCAACATCTAAGATCATATCAGGATGGGTGGGGTGAGTTTAGGATGTGTGTGAAGGGGAGAGGGTTGACGGTGGGTCAAATGACCGCGACTGGAGCATCAACTTGGATTTACTCAAACTGAGCGTGGGGTGCTTTATGCACACCCCTTCCTGACCCCCCCCCCCCCCCCCCCCCCCCACCCGCCCCGGCCTCGTGGAGCAGCGGGTGTGAGCGGGGGGCCGGGGCCGGGGAGCACTGACCCACACCAAGCCATGCTCCTGCCGTGTTGCTTCAAGCCTGCGGCATCCGCATCGATTGAGCCGGGTTTTAACCTGTTAACCGCACAACTTTTTAAAGTAGTCTGGCATTGTTTGGCGCCGGTAGCCATAGCAACTGCTCACACAATTTGCAGTGGGTGGCGGGGATAGGGCGAGGAGGGTGTGCGTTGGGGTGGGGGTTGGCCGACCGGTGGAAGTTTGTGTGTACGCTCATGCAAGCATCTTAAAGTATTGATCATTCATTCACCAACGGGGAACGAGCGGCTTCAAACCAAGTTCATTTACCCATTTAATGGATGGTAACCACGCCGCCATGCAATATCACGCAAATAACGGCCAGGATGGCTCCATGTCATGGCTAAGTAACCAGCGCTATATATATATATATATATATATATATATATATATATATATATATATATATATATATGTAAGATACGCATTAAGACGGAGGCAGTGTTGCTGATAAAATCTTTATTACTGACAATATATCAAGTACCTGGCTGGGCTAGAAATGTCCTACCGAACACATAAACAAAAAATTGTAAGTACAATGGTTGTATGGCATTATGGCGAATGACAGAGTGAAGAAGCCACCTGCGCCAGCTTGAGTATATATATATATGTATCGCGGGTCGTTTCGGCTGGTGGAAGTGGCGGCCACCCCCACCGGCTCCCCGACCCGGCGGAAGGGGGAAGCATCATGCGTTACTTACATCGGCATATACTAGTTCGTGTAAGATATGCATTGAGATGCAGGCAGTGTGACTGATACACTCTTTATTACTGACAATATATCAAGTTCCTGGCTGGGCTAGAAATGCCAAGTCCCCAAGGACCCACCCAGACAGAATTAAATTAACTAACCCACCCAAGTGACGTAGCCACATGCATGTCAGCGAGAATCCGCTCGGACAGGGGTCAAGAGATGTACTTATACACCACGTCCGATGAACAGATCTCCTCAATCGTTGCCCCCCGGAGGGCCAGGTAGGCGCACCCGCCACAGCGCAGTGAGTGGCAGGAAAAGTTTCCATCATCGAAAGCTGCCAATGAGGCGAATACTTAATGCTTGACTGAAGAGTTACATAGTCAAGGGGGGCATAACCTCCGAATCCGGACAGAATCTGGAATGCCGGAGCCGACGCAGGTGAAATGTTTCTTTACCCCAAAAAACGCACACAATTCGGTGTTTGGGATTGTTGCAACCGGAATAAGGAGCTCATGCTCTGCGAATTGAATAGTTTTGGAGTGGCGGACGGTCACCACAATACCCCATGAATGGAATACGAAGTCTAATCGGAGCAGGACAGATTCTGAGCTGGTAATCTGGCACTTGCACAATAGCGCCCTGAAGGCGGTCAATATGGCTGCCCTAGTGCAGACATGGCCCTCACTCCCAGACATGAAAGAAAACAATTTAATTAGCTCTGCCGGCAACAGCGGCGCCGCGTGCTTAACCGCACCGCCCAAGGTTCACTTGGAGCCCCCCCCCCCCCCCCCCCCCCCATAATAGTGCATATCTGATGTGAAGAAAAATCAATAGGCTCACTGCCCTCCGACTTCAAAAAGAAATTGAGGGCGCTCACATAGTTTTTAAATTTCAAAGTACAATGGTTGTATGGCGTTATGGCGAATAGCCGGCCACCCCCCACCAGCTCCCCGACCCGGCGGGAGGGGGCAACACCATGCTTTACTTACATCGGCATATACGTAGTATATACGTTGGTATATATATATATATATATATACAATTACACTGATTATATATAACCAGTGTCATTATATATACATGGCTAAGTGACCAGCGCCATATATGTATATATAATTACACTGAAAATATATATAGCCAGAGTGATTATATACATATGTAAGTAACCAGCGCCATATACATACATGTAACCAGCGCTACACACACATATATACATATATACATATATATATATATATATATATATATATGACACTCATTATATATACCCAGTTGTAAAGTCGTCGTCTGGCAGCTGTAGTTGTGTAGGCAGGCTAATAGGAAATCAATACAGGCAATGAGAGGAAGGCAGAGTATAAAGAGTGCAAGAAGACAGAGAGCTTGTACCCTCAGGTTTATTATTATATAGTGGTTTCTGGACCTGACATGGCATACCACTGGATCATGCTCTCCAATGAACAACAAGCACTTCTAGGTCCACCAATCAACAGTACGCATTCTTGTGTCACTATGGCAACTGTGATCTACCCACCACCACCATGCCCTGTGGCTGCTTTGGCCTCACCTGCCCTGTTGTGTCTGTGTGTGTGATGATCCGTGACTAACAGTTGGGGGGAGGGGGTTGGGAGTAGAGCTCTTGAGCTCCTTCCACACTCTCACACTATCAAAAGAATACACAATGACTATTTAATACAAGTAAAGGATCACCAGCACTACATAATTACATTCATGTGCCTGGCCCTATACATCATTTACCTTTATATATAATTTGTTATCCCTTATAGACCATTTCACATTCCCCACCAATGTGTTTTATCGGAATATTTTGCACAGTGTCACACACACATTAATATATATATATATATATATATATAATAATAATTCTTACGTTAACTATGTACAGAAGGAAGATAAAGAGTTTATCACTATCCATATATTATATATATGCACACGTACATATATAACCAGTCATTATATATACATATTCTTAAGTAACCAGCGTCATTACACCTAGACCTATATATAGAGACGCTGGTTACTTGAATATAAATATATTTAATGATGCTGGTTATATAGGTGTTACATACATAACCAGTGTAATTACATTTATATGTTTATGTATAAAGATGTTGGGGCGCAGGATATAATT
>JASIRB010000255.1:0-24997 GCA_030323885.1 Branchipolynoe longqiensis | reverse complement strand
GTTTCTTGACATCATCTGAGATAAATACATTAGGTTGATCGTTATAATGTACCTTACATTAGCTTGAAGTAACTTTTATTTTAAGTGGCTAACTTTTGAGATATTTGAAGTGCAACCAAGCATCATAAATTTTGGCAAGCATGCCAAAACTCTGACATCATAGCCTTCTGCAGTAACAGGTTCTATTCAATTGCCTCAGTATTCCCTTCTATGTGGTGATACATATTTAATAAGTGCACCAATATCTAAGTAGACTCTGCAGCTTAAAAGTTGCATAGTCCGATGGTTTTGAGTTTCTGAAATTTTATGAGATAAATATATTAGGTTGATCATTATTATGTACGTTACTTTAGGTTGAAGTAACTTTTATTTTAAGTGGCTAACTTTTGAAATATTTGAAGTGGAAACATGCACAATTAATTTTGGCAAGCTTGTCAAAACTCTGACCCCTTAGGCTTCTGCAGTAACAAGTTCTATTCAATTGCCTCAGTATTCCCTCCTGTGCAGCGACAAATGTTTAATAAGTGCACCAGTATCTAAGTTAGATATGTAGAATCAAATTTAGATAATTGTTTTTGTTTTGAAAATTGGATATTTTCATCGGACTATGCAGCTTTGAGCCGTGGAAATTTCAATGGCGGACAATTGGTTTCCCTCATTTCACTACTCTTTGCCCTATCCTAGTAATACCAAGTGCCAGGCATGGTAGTAACAAGCATAACATTTGAGGTCATTGAGCTAATTCAACCAGGGTTCGAATCTCATGACTTGCCATACAGGAAGCAAGCACTCAACTTGTTTGGCCATCAACTTTGAATCAATTGTAATACAAACATACATATTCAAAGTGGCTATGACCCAGTCAGTTGGATATATAGAAATAGAATCAAATATTATGTTTTGGTTTTGAAAAACAAGTTTCATCCGACCATGCAACTTTAAGTTTGAATCAATGGCACTGCATCGATGTATCCTGATGCACAGGGTAGTGGCAAATCAAGACGTGGACACAGTTAAAGCTGCATAGTCCGATGAAATATGAAATTTTCAAAACCAAACCAATTATCTAGATTTGATTTGACATATCTAACTTAGATACTTATGCACTTATTAAGCATTTGTTACCACATAGAAAGGGGACACTCAGACAATTTAACAGAACTTGTTACAGCTGAAGCCTATGGTACCAGAGTTTTGGCGTGCTTGCCAAAACTAATTTGACATGTTTGCGCATCAAATATCTCAAAAGTTGGCCATTTAAAATCAAAGTTACTTCAAAGTAAATTAAGGTAGATTATAACAATCAGTTCGATATATTTATCTCAGAAAATTGACAGAAACTCAAAAACATCGGACTATGCAACTTGAAGTAAAGGATAAAATAGACTTAATTTTTGTTGGGTTACTATTTCTTGGAACTGATATAGTAAGCAGATATAGTAATCGGATATAGTAAGAAAATCATCGCTTGAGTAATATCATACATTAGTGCTTTCCGGCCTCCACACACACAAGTTAGGGTTATATTTCCTATAAAGATTCTAGTGTATAAAATACCGCTACCTAACAATATGTTGGTGGGTCCCTAACCAATGCATTTTTTGTCAGAGATGTCAAACTTGCAACTGCTTAGTTTTTATTAGAGTATATGTCTCTACAGTCCTTCTAAAGCTTATAAATTAAAAGTAACATAACCATGACTCTACCCTAAACCCAGGTATTTTCTTTTCAATGAAGTATTATTCTACCGATTTCTATACAAAACGGCACTCGTTTTCTTTGATTTGCTAACCAGTTCATTTTGGAAGGGCAAGTCACGTGGTAGTTGATAGTGACGTCACTGGTCAACGTGTCTACAGTCTGGGTTCAGCATTTAAAATACAGCGAATGATCATGGAAGGAGCACGTGTACAGTGGTACAAAAGGACAGGATTGATTGGTTGGTTGTTGGAGTTTTACATTCTGGCATTATTTACGGTCATATCAAGATGGGTACCGACTTGTGACAGTGCCCAATCATGGCGACTTTATAGTGCTGCCCCACTGGGAGAGACCAGGCTGCCAACACCATGACTTGATATCCTACTCAGTCACATTATACAGACACTGAGCCAACCAGTCCTTGCCCTATCCTAATATATATAACAGGGATGAAAGTGGTCTCCGGGAAAAAAAGCGGAAATGCTGATATTCTCCCATAGGTTTAGCATTGTCAGGGAATCGCAGAAAAATACCGGGAGTCAGGTCTAAACTAAGCCTTGTTGTGATTGCATTACCGCCCATATCTAACAGGTTCTTGCTTAGGTTTTATGTTCTAACTACATCTAAGGTCATATAAGAATGCGATTCGAACCACCCAACTGTTGTCATATACATCCCATCTTTTGGAATTTTGTTTAACGTTAATCGGTGGATATAAGAAATCCCGGAAATCCGCGAAACCACGGAGATCTTTCATCTCTGTATATAAGTAATAATGCCGAGCGCCTGGCTAGGAAGCGACCAGTATCAATTTTGAAGTCGTTGGTTTGACTCGACCAGGGTTTGAATCAGTGGGTTCAAATTCAACGATCTACAAAAAAATGGGAGATGGACGCTCAACTCATTCAGCCATCCCGAAATATAGACAGGAAGCCTGACTTACTGGTCGAGCGTGAAGCAGGCGATTCGCTTCTTGAGACCGCTCTTCTTCTGCGCCTCTATGGCCGCCCGCCCGAGGAAGTCGACGTCGGACTTCAGCTTACAGGTGAAGCCCAGCCCGGCCTCCAGTGGGGTGTCGTCTGCTCGCAGGTCCGCGTGCCAGTGGCGGTAACCTAGCAACCAGGCGCCAGTCATGTGTCAAGGACGAACCAATCAGAATGAGGCCACATTCTATCCTGTCCGAGTGAGCTCGTTATGATGCACGTTATTGATTGAGTGATGTTTGCACATTTAGAGAAATATTACCCAGAAATTAATTTTCAATAGTAATAAATGTTTTAAATATGTTCCAAAGTAATTTTATTTAATTTGTTGGGTAACGTTTTTATTTTTGAATAGTCTTTTTTTTCAGCACCGAGGCACTGGTCTTCCAGCCATGTAAACTTCAGTTATTTACGATATTTATTTACAAGCAGCAAATCATAAAGATAATTAAGTAACATCCTTTTCAGAAATACAAGAAATGAGGAAGATCTGTTGTGTCTAAATGGATCGCCTGCTAAGGCAATACACAAATTGCATCACAAAAACCTTGTATAAACTTTGCATACACTTCTCTTTTTAAAGTCAGACCAAGTGCCATTAAAATACCTGGGATCGATTATCACTAAATTTAAGTCAGTAGCCTTTCTTTGTGACAGTCAATGACTCTTGCAACTATTACTAATAGTATTAGGCATGTTAATTGATTATCACTAAATTTAAGTCAGTCACCTTTCTTTGTGACAGTCAATGACTCTTCCAGCTATTACTAATAGTACTAGGCATGTTGATTGATTATCAATAAATTTAAGTCAGTAGCCTTTCTTTGTGACAGTCAATGACTCTTCCAGCTATTACTAATATTACTAGGCATGTTGATTGATTATCAATAAATTTAAGTCAGTAGCCTTTCTTTGTGACAGTCAATGACTTTTACAACTATTAGGCATATTAATCGATTATCACTAAATCGTCGGCTGAGAATTAATCAGGCCTATGTCCACTTTCAGAAAAAATGTATATTTGTACATAAAACCCATATCAGAGTTGATAATCTTTATTTCCCCAACCCACAGCTCAATATATAGAGTAAGTGAGTATCTTGGGGGTTTAGGTATTGATCTGTGGGTTGGGGACATCAAACTTATCAACTCTGACATTGGTTTTATGCATACATATCATCTTTTTCTGAAAGCGGACATAGGCCCGGTTAATTCTCATCCCACGAGATGTAAGTCAGTAGCCTTTCATTGTGAAAGTCAATGACTCTTGCAGTTATGTGGCGTGTCGTTAAGGCCCTGTCAGTATCACATTACGATGCATCTCGCAAGCATGCGGCCAACACGTAAAATCACTTTTTTATGTCGAGAAGCATAGAACTTTTTGGCACGGGGGACAAAGGTGGACGTAAACGCTCGAATTATGCTCACGGTAGGTTTGCAGAATGCAAGTGAACTTTACATATGTTATTCAATTGCCAGAACTACGCCTCATACATTACATACGTCAAGACACGCTGGAGAAATGCTAAATGTACATTAGACGTATGTTATCCATACGTTGTCAGTACGCGGACTGTACATTCCCACTGCCTTTAACATAGGTCAACATAGTGAACAACGTTTGTCTAACATACGTTTAACATACATCGACGTACGCCTAACGCATACATAACATACGGCCGACGTAGAATCCACACGTTGTCGTACATCAAAAGTTTTGTGCATGTACAAAACTTTGCCGACCCCCTGATGCAAAAGTCGACTTGCATTGACGTATATCAACGAGCGCCTAACACATGTGTAATGCGCAATGACATATCCCAATATAGCGGCCAAAAATCACATAGGTCAGCATATGTTGACGCGATCCATCATAATGTGACAGCCCCTTTAAACTAGTGACCTTTTTCTATGCTGAGCGAGTCGATGGCCCGGTAGCCAGCGTTGCAGACGCCGAGCGGGCGTCCTGCCTCCATGACCGCCTCGTACACCGCCACAGCTGCTGCGTTGTCGACGTGCAGCTCCCAGCCCAGCTCTCCGACAAAGGTGAGCCTCATCGCCCGCACCTCGTGACCTGCCACCTTGATCACCTGCCGGCAGGTAGAAGAACATCGCCATTAAAGCTGCATAGGCTGATGAAAACATCAAACTTTCAAAACCAAAAACAAATATCTAGATTTGATCCCAGATATCTAACTGTATATCTAATATACTGGTGCATTTATTAAACATTTGTGACCACCTAGAAGGGTATACTGAAGCGATTTGATAGAACCTGTTTCTGAGATAAATATATTAAGTTTGATTTTTTTTTTTTTTTTTTTTGGTCCATTAGTTGTTTAAGCAGGGGAAATTTCAGTCATAGACGACTGGTCTTCCTCATTCCACTGCTGGTCGATAGAAAGCCTAAGCCTACACTTTTACCGACCCAAGGGATTTTTAACCTCCCACACCACATAGACATGGTATGAGAGCAACCGGCTTTGATGACGCTGTAAGTTATACACAGCAGTGGAAATCCAAATTGGCAGATCTGGGGGCACGGGGAATCAAACCGCCGACCCTCAGATTAGGAGTCTGACCTAGAAAAAAGTCAGACACTCTAACCACTCCACCACTATCTTACTTTAGTTTGAAGTAACTATTCATTTTAAAGGGCTAACTTTGGAGATATTTCAAGTGCAAACAGACTAAATTAATTTTGGCAAGCACGCCAAAACTTCAGCAATAACAGGTTCTATTAAATTGACTCATCATTCCCTTCTATGTTGCAACAAATGCTTAAAAAGTGCATCAGTATGTAGGTAAAAGCCCAGTCACACCTCACCGGATTGGGGGAAACGGACAGAAAATGAACAACGTCCGGTTTGTGTCCATACAAGTTTTGAACATGCACAAAACTAGGAACAGATGCCACCAGAATGACGTCTACGGTTCTTGTCCGGTATGATTTTGTTTCGTCCATTGGCTATCCGTTCATGTCTGTTTCCTGTCTGTTCGTCCAGCAGCCATTTACCGATAGCGCAACATTTTGACACATTTTAATACATTTTGATACTTATCGCCACCGGACTAGACAAATCTGTCCATTGCTCAATCTGGTGAGGTGTGCCTGGGCCTTTAGATATGAAGGATCAAATCTAGTTAAACGTCTTGGTTTTGAAAATGTCATGGTTTTATCGGACTAGTCCATTGGTTTTGAGTTTCAATCATATATTTTAGATACATTTATATATTATGTTGATAGTCATCATCTCCTTTAATTTGAAATGATTAAATTTGGAGATATTTGAAGTAAAGTAAAGATTCAGAATTAATTTGTATGTGCACACGAAAATGCTGGATATCATAAGCCTCAACAGTGACAGCTTCTAATAAATTGAGTTAGTATTCCTTCGATGTAGTAATAAATGGTTAATGAATGTGCCATGATAAAATCGGCCGGAGAGGGTACCTATAACCTGCATATACAGTAAAACCTCTCTAACCAACCACCCCTACAGATCGACCACTCCCCTATATCGATTGCTTTATTTGGGTACCACACAATTGCCTATACAATACCATTGTACCAATTAAAAAACCTCCCTAAACCTCCCACCTCCGTAAATGGACCATTTAAAAAGTTGGCAGATGGTCAGTCGATTTAGAGAGGTTTTACTGTATAGTGGTTCTTCTTCATCGTGTCCTTCCACCAGTTATCTCAAGGGATTTTCGATCAGAGTAATGATCTTTAGTCGTGGGATGTGCTCTCGGTGGTGGATGGTGGTAGCAGGATTTGCAATCAAATAGCTGATTCCCAGGGCCGCAATGTGGACGCTCCTGCTGTGGCCAGTTTGTCGATAGAAAGCCTGGGCCTACACTTTTACCGACCCAAGGGATTTTTAACCTCCCACACCACATAGACATGGTATGAGAGCAACCGGCCTTTGATGACGCCTTTGATGACGGTGGAAATCCAAATTGGCAGAGGTGGGGGGGGGGGGCATGGGGAATCGAACCGCCGACCCTCAGATCAGGCATCCGACCTAGAAAAAAGTCAGACACTCTAACCACTCCGCCACAGAGAACACCACTGTATAGCGGTAGTACCAGACCATCTCGTGTGGCTGCCCCACCTTGTGTGTTGAGAAGGGGAAGGCCTCGTTGCTCAGATCTGCATCAGTCAGTTTACTCAGCAGGGTGCGGCTGGAATGTAAGCACATTACCGTAAAGCTGCCCAGTAAGAACCGTCACTTGCACGAGAAACAAATACAAAAGCATACCAAGCCCAAACTATAGCTATTATTATAACCTTTAAAAAAAGAAACATGAAAGAATATTAAAATTATGTGCGGCTTCTATCAGTTCTCTTAAAGAAGAGTTAATAAAAAAGATTACACCAACGTACATGTGTGGTTTCTATTAGTGCTTTTAAAGAGGTTAACGAACATTACACCGATGTATAGGTGTGGCTCCCATTAGAGCTTTTAAAGAAGTTAACAAACATTATACCCATGTATCGGTGTGGCTTATATTAGTGCTTTTAAAGAAGTTAACAAACATTATACCCATGTATCGGTTTAGCTTATATTAGTGCTTTTAAAGAAGTTAACAAACATTAAACCCATGAATTGGTGTGGTTTATATGAGTGCTTTTAAAGAGGTTAACAAACATTACACCGATGTATAGGTATGGCTTCTATCAGTGCTTTTATAGAAAAGTTAATAAAACATGGCATCAATGTGTAAGTGTGGCTTCTATCAATACCTTTCAAGAAGAATTAATAAACCATTACACCAACGTATACTGCCTTTTATGAAGAATCATCAAACAGTACATCAACATATAAGTATGGGTTCTACTAATGTTTTAAAGAAGAATGAATGAACATTACAGCGATGCATAGGTGTGGCTCCTATTGGCGCTTTTTAATAAGAATTAATGGCTTCTATTGTTAAATTTAAAAGGAGAATTAAAGAATGTCTTGTAAACATATCGGACATTGAAAGCCACACTTCTGTCCTTCTGGGTCAAACGTCGAGCCAGGCCTTCCTGATGCAACTACATTACTTGTATAGGCCTACTGGTTGAGGCTAATCTAGCCAACCACATACCTGGAAGACAGCGTTATCTCCCACCAGATTAACGCCTACGACCAATATTAACGAAGATTACACCAATGTATAGGTGTGCCTTCTATTAGTGCTTTTAAAGAAGTTGACAAACATTACACCAATGTATAGATGTGGTTTATATTAGTGCTTTTTAAAGAAGTTAAAGGGACCAGCTATAGCTCGCTGGGACACTGCGCGTACTCCGACAAATGCTCTCCAAGCACAATCTTGTTTAGTTTTTATGTTTAAATGAACCAAGTATGTGTGGGGAGAGTATGGGACCAGGGCACTGCTAGTCTGAACTGCAAAGGCAGTTTGTTGTCTTCAAAATGGCCGCCCCCATAGGCGGTGGCCATTTGCAATGCAAAAGCTGCGCTGTGATTGGCTGAAATTGTGCCGGCAACAGGCTCACACAGTAACAAGATTTGCTGGTTCCCAGTATGCGCTGCAATAAATTAAGCCCAAATCTATTCAAAGCTGTCATATTTAACAGAATTACATGCTCAAAAAGTCAAATTTGGTCAAATTAACTACAAACTCGAAGCAATATTAACACTGCCGCTGAAATTTGGTTAAATTAAACCAAAAATCGACGTGATGTTAATGCCGCTCGCCGGTAACAGGATCAGTCGTCAGAATTTCAAATCGAACACCGCGAGTAGAATCGACAAATACACGTGCCGTGTGCGAAACGAAATCTGAACTATTCCGAGTTTGTTTGTTTTCCACGCCGCGGATAGCTGGCGACTTTAATGAAAATTACACCAATGCATAGGTGTGGCTTCTATTAGTGCTTTTAAAGAAGTTAACAAACATTACACCGATGTATAGGTGTCGTTTATATTAGTGCTTTTAAGGAAGTTAACGAACATTACACCAATGTATAGGTGTTGTTTATATTAGTGCTTTTAAATAAGTTAATGAACATTACATTAATGTATAGGTGTGGTTTATGTCAGTGCCTTTAAAGAAGTTAACGAAGATTACACCAATGACTAGGTGTCGTTTATATTGGTGCTTTTAAAGAGGTTAACAAACATTACACCAGTACCTAGCCTATCCTTGTACTGTGGTACAAGGATATACTAGGTACTGGTACCTTCACTAACCATGCTAGTCTAACATAGCTGATGCCCCCCCCCCTTTCCCCCTTTTCTCTAATTCTTTACCTATTCTATTCATATCAATGCTTTGTTATGTATTTCCTTGTAACTCTATCTATATTGCTACAACTTTGCTTAGTCAATTTAAAAGTCATTGAATTGAATTCACTTTTTTTTAAAGGACGGAAATATACCTCAAAAGATGCAAACTTGATAATATTGTCCAGATGTACTTCTGTAAGGAGCAACGGAAAGAGGAAGCTCAATTGTACACAACTAAACTGTCTCCTTCCCAATGAACGAATACATTAATTAAAATTAATTAATAATCCAACAGTATAATTCTAAAACAATCAAAATAAATCTATAGAGGTTCAAACAAGTACTGCACAACGGTGAAAAATCAGGTCTAAATTTCACTGATAACTCAAGACTAAAATTTAGAATTTAACTTAAAACTGAACACATTGACTACATACAAGTGAATCAACTCCCTGGGGA
This sequence comes from Branchipolynoe longqiensis, assembly GCA_030323885.1. Taxonomy (NCBI): domain Eukaryota; kingdom Metazoa; phylum Annelida; class Polychaeta; order Phyllodocida; family Polynoidae; genus Branchipolynoe; species Branchipolynoe longqiensis. The sequence goes on along the minus strand of JASIRB010000255.1, from coordinate 15,612 downwards.
CGGACATTCATATGTCAGGTATCGTTGTTAATTTGTGTTGAATACCGACAGTGCCATATCCATCTATGTTAACACACCTAAACGAAGATGAGACAAGCAACTACAAACAGGGATGAAAGTGGTCTCCGGGAAAAAAAGCAGAAATGCTGATATTCTCCCATAGACTTAACATTGTCAGGGAATCCCTGAAAATTTCCGGAAGTCGGGTTTCATACATATTGGTATACGTTGATAGTGCTGCGGCATTTGAAGCATGTATTTGTAGTATACGCTGATAGTGCTGCGGCGTTTGAAGCACGTATTAGTAGTATACGCTGACCCTGCAGCCATGTTTGAAGCCATAAGTACTATACGCTGCTAGTGCTGCGGCATTTGCACCACATATTAGTATACGCTGATGGTGCTGCAGCGTGAAACAATGTATTGGTTGGGTGTTGGAGTTTTACATCCTGGCAACATATAAGGTCATATCAGGACGGCCGCAACGTATTAGTATACAATTATAGCTACAGGAAAAATCCCGGAAATCCGCGAAATCGCGGAGATCTTTCATCCCTGTACAAACCCACAACCAGCAAAACAAAAGCTGCATGAGTGAAATATTTATCTGCCATATCAGAAACTGTGTACCACATTTTTCGTTTCCATGTTACATTGTTAATGATTTTGCCTTCTTTTTGGTGGGTAGTAAATCAAATAATTACTGTCTTAATTATGTTAGCAAAACTACATGTATTCAATCTATCCCACAAAATGTATCCAAAATATGCTTATATGATTTTGTGCTGAAGTAAAAATAAGAAAATGTGCATATGGATAGCATTCATCTACACAAAGATTGTTTCAACTTTTCCAAAATAGCTTATATGATTTTGTGCTGAAGTAAAAATAAGAAAATGTGCATAGTGTAGTGGTCTGCACTGACCTCTCGGGCAAGGAGCCGCATAGACAGGTAGGCGTGGGTAGTGTGTTGATATCAGGGAGCCTAGGTGGTATAATGGTTAGCACACTGGCCCGGAATGCAAAGAGATGTGGGTTCGAGTCCCGCTCTGGGCGCGGTGTTTCCCATTTTCATCACCCCCATGACACTGGTTGCCGTGACCATGATCCTGTACAAGCTATGCGCTGTATAGTTGTTGAACCTACCCTGTGTATGTATGTAAGTGCATTGCCTGTATGTATGTAATTGTAAGTATTAAAAGACTTACAATTCCAGGGGGACGAGTGTAGTGGTCTGCACTGACCTCTCTGGCAAGGAGCCGCATAGACAGGTAGGCGTGGGTAGTGTGTTGATATCAGGGAGCCTAGGTGGTGTAATGGTTAGCACACTGGCCCGGAATGTAAAGAGATGTGGGTTCGAGTCCCGCTCTAGGCACAATATTTCCCATTTTCATCACCCCCATGACAATAGCAATAGCATTCATCTACACAAACATTGTTTCAAATCTTTTCTTGTAAAAAAAAAAAGCTCTTGTCTTAAGTGAAATTAATAAAATCTTGTTTGAATTTATTGTGTGTTAAAATGATCTCATGGATGTGTGTCAAAATGATGTTATGGACTGATCTTACACGGTTAATTTAAACAGCTTTCTCAGTTTGTATATGATCAAAATCAAAAGGTGAAAATACAAAATGTAATGTCTGACGTATGCAGAACCTCGATATCTGTATTGATTATACTATTATTTTTAATGTTTTCTGCTATTATTTGGGATGTTTTCACTTTTCATTTCCATGTCACAAAAGTGGTACACAGTTTCTGAGAATGACCCATACACTCGCTTCTCCACTACTGATTTGTTAGGTTATAAGGATGTCTCAGGATGTCTCCGGCACCTTGTGCTCCCTCCCTGGTGGTCATTCATCCAAGTACTGATGAGGCTCAACGTTGCTTAAAACTGCATAATCTGATGAAATCATAAAATTTTAAAAAAACTAAACACTTAGCTGAATTTGCTCCTACATATTCTTGTGCACGTAGTAAACATTTATTGGTGTACAGAAGGGAATACTAAGTACATTTAATAGAGCCTGTTACTGCTGAAGCCTATTGTGTCCAGTCAGCATCTTGGTCTGAACGTCAACATTAAATTAGCATGTTTTCACTTCAAATATCTCCAAAGTTAGCCAGTTATAATAAAATGCATTCCAAACTAAATTAAAGTTGGTTGTTGGGAGTTTTACGTCCTAGCAACATCTAAGTGAACTAGCGAATGGTAGACAGGAAGTGTGAACACTTATTTGTCTCTCATATTTGTTTGAGTGCAAGTAAATAAGCAACACAAGGAGTAATTAGTAGCATGTGGTGAATAAGGGGTCAAATTTCCCCGGATCATCAGCCCATGCTTTTTCTAATCTGTTCTTGAATGAATTTATTAACTCTGCATCAATAACATTTTGTGGGAGACTATTCCATATATTTATGATCCTGTTTGAGAAACTGTGTTGCCTTAACTTTGAAATGGCTCTGGGTTTTACGAGTTTGAGAGTATGGCCCCGACTGCCTTCTCTTTTGGCCCCGACTGCCTTCTCTTAGGGTCATATCAGGACGGCTAAAGTAAAGTAGATGATAACGATCAGCCTAGTATAGTTAACTTTAAAAAGATTAGATGAACTGAAAGCCATCGGGCTATACAACTTTACCTTCAGCGATCATCTATTGGCTGAATTACCAGGAAACTTACGCAGGAGAGCATTTGAGACTACTGTTTGTTTGTTTTGTCGTTGTTTTACATCCTAGCAACATCTAAGGTCATATCAGGACGGGTACCGACTTATGACAGTGCGCGCTCATGGTGACTTTATAGTGCTGCCTCACTGGGAGACCAGGCCACCAGCACCATGACCTGATATCCCACTCAGTAACATTATCCTGACACTGAGCGAACCAGTCCTTGCCCTATCATAGTAATACCGAGCACCTGGCTAGGAAGTGACAAGTATCAATATTTAAGTCATTATTTTGACTTGACCGGGGTTTGAACCCACAAACTCCTGGGTTCGGATCACTCGATCTCCCAAAACAGGAGACGGACGCTCAACTCATTTGGCCACCCCGTCTGGTGAGATTAATAAGAGTAGCTAAACGGGGCGTGCTGGTCTATATGGGGGCCCCTTTAATGGCCGTGGCGCTGACTTACCTGTGTGGGCCCTGCACACTGAGGAGGCACATGTCGTCTGAGTGGTCGAGTACCTGCACGTCCCACTTGTGGTCCTGGAGGATGTTGGAGATGTGTGACAGGCCGTACTGCGCTACGGCTCCACCCACCGCCACGTAGAAGCCGGTACCTGACATGAATACCACAGTGTACCCTGTTAGTGTAGTTACTCTCCATGGACTCTCCATCGAACCCAAGCAGAGTCAAACCAGTGATGTACAAAAATGGATACTTGTCTGGGGCTCAGCATTACTATGGTAGAGCTAGGAATGGTTTGCTTTGTATCAGGATAATGTGAATGAGTGGAGTATTGGTTCATTGAGTATGACCCAGTCTCCAAGTAAGGCAGCACTAAAAAGTCGCTACGAGTGTGCACTGTCACAAATTGGGTGTTACAAACAAACACATTTATCACTTCATAAGGCAAGAAATGTTTAAAGACATTTCAAGAATCATGCAATACCATGTGTAGTACAGGCCACATGGTATGTCGTTGTTGCATATTCACGAAATGCATAATACTTTTATCGAACTGGAATTGTATGCAGTTACTATCACAACTTATAGTTCATTTATATTATGTATAATACTTCTATTATCGAACAGGATTTGCATGTGGTTATTATTACAACTGATAAGTTTCATTTATGTCCCAACAAATTGTACTGAATGCCCGGAAGACCAGTGCTCTGGTGCTGACAAAAGGCATTATTCACTGAATAAATCACATTTTAGCAACAAACAAAAAAGGATTTTGCCTTGGCCGATTGGGACCACATTCAAGTGTGCACCAATGAATGACCTGACTAGCTTCAGCCTCCCTGGGCTGTAAAAAACCCCACCAAAACCCCCCAAAAACCCTTACCACACGGTCTGCCGCTCCCCTCTCTACCATCAAACCAAACACCCTATAACACTAAGATGGCTCACTCACTATCTCTCCCATGGTAATGTAAATTTTGCAGTGCCACCTTGTGGTGGGTTTGATCAGCCCGGCTGCTGGTTGGTGTTTCACATGTAAACACATACAATTATATTATACATGAGATAGGTAAGTATGAATACACATCAATATGAAATTGCTATGAACAAATACACATCAGCATCATCATCACCATCATCCCACATCTTTCACATTCATATATACATTTACACATATAATATAGCAACCTTTTAACCAAGAGAACAGCCAGCGCACCAGTGGTGGTGGGTTTGATCATTTTGATTACACAGTACAGGCTGAGTGAGCCGTCTTAGTATTATAGGGTCTTTGATCAAACCCAACTGGTCTCTGCCACTCCTGTCACTGTATATGATATTATGAGAAACTACCCAGGAACTAGCTAGCTATTGTGTTTATGAATAGTTACTAAATACAACCACCCATGTGACTTCCAGACGTAGGGGTTAGCGGGACGTAACTCAGGCAGTAGAGCGTCCACCTGTGAAGCTGTCGGTCATCCGATTGATCCTGCTCAGTGGACCCATTTGCAGTTTGGGCTATTTTCTGTTCCAACCACTGGTCCACTACTGGTTTATCAAAGGCTGTGATATGTGCTGTCCTGTGTGTGGGAAAGTGCATATAAAAGACCCCTTGCTGCTTATCGGAAAGAGTCTCCTATGTGCCGGCAGCGGGCTTCCTCCAAAGAAATATGTCAGAATGACCATATGTTTGATGTCCAATAGCCGATGATAAAAATCAATGTGCTCTAGAGGACCACTGGTTGGACAGACCAAGCGCAAGCGCAAGTTGCTCAATGGTGCCTTTCCTATCTAACATAACATCAGTCCATTAGGCTATCATGGACAAGTACATAATCACAACCAAGCAAAGACAACATTTGTAACACTCCATCTCTAAATAATATTTGCATAATAAATTATACAACATATATACAGTATCATTAGGGCAGGCGGCATACCTGAGAATTTTGGAGCATGCGCAGTTCCCGATCCTGGTTGAACGACGCTGACCGTGAGGTCGCCCTCCACACCGGCGTTCTCGTTCAGCATGCAAGTGTACACAGTCGAACCTACGGAGGGAAACCACTTGAATTTAAATCACCTTATCCGTTATGAGCATGGTAAATAAATTCATCACTAAAAAAAATAAATGCTAAGCTGTCAGAACGCGCTGTCAGGTGAATGTGTTGGATATGAATGGAGATGGAGAGTAAAAAAGCATTTGAAATTGGTTGTAGTGGTGGTGGTTGTAGTGGTTGTTGTAGTGGTGTATGGTGGTGGTGGTGGTGGTGTATTGTGGTGGTAGTAGTAATAGTTGTGATGACAGCGATTTTGGTAATGGTGGTGTGGTTGTAGTGGTGGTGGTTGTGGTTGTCATAGTGATGTGTATTGGTGGTGGGAGTGGTTACGGATGGGGTGACAGTGGTGGTGGTGGTGGTGGTGGTGGTGGGGTGGGGTGGTGGTGGGGTGGGGTGGTGGTGGTATGGTAATGGTAATGGTCTTATGATGTTGTTGTTGTTGGTTGTTGTTGAGCTGGATACTGATGGTGTTGATGGTAATGGTCTTATGATGTTGTTGTTGGTTGTTGTTGACCTGGATACTGATGGTGTTGATGATAATGGTCTTATGATGTTGGTTGTTGTGGAGCTGGATACTGATGGTGTTGAATGTAATGATCTAATGATGTTGTCTAGAAGCGAGTGCCAACATGATGGTGTTGGCGGTTGTGACTTGGCTTAGAGCATAATAGGAACTACTACAGTATGCAGAGAAAGATTTCAATGGAATCTAGAAGAAAAAAATACCCCCCCCCACATCTCTCCCCCCTCAAAAGATTGTTTGTTGTTGTTGTTTTACATCCTAGCAACATCTAAGGCCATATCAGGATGGGTACCGGCTTGTGACAGTGCACACTCATGGTGACTTTATAGTGCTGCCCCATGAGGAGACCAGGCTGCCAGCACCATGACCTGATATCCCACTCAGTCACATTATCCTGACACTGAGCCAACCAGTCTTTGCCCTATCCTAATAATGCATGGACAATCTCTAAGAAAATGTACAAACGTTTAGCAGCATTTGAGATGTGGACTTATCGAAGGATGATGAAAATATCATGGACAAAGAAGATCACCAACAAAGAAGTTCTCAGAAAAATTAAAAATAAGAAAAGCTTGTTTGCCACTATACAGACAAAGAAACTTATTTATTTTGGCCACATCATTCGTCAGAGTTCAATATACCGTACATTGTTGGAAGGGAAGGTGAATGGCAGCAGAGGGAGAGGGAGACCAAGAACATCATGGTTTACAAATATTTCACAGTGGATAGGCTTGAATTATTCACAGTCTATCAGAACAGCACACCATCGGGACAAGTGGAGAACCATTGCATCCAACCCTCGACTAGAGGACGGAACTATTGATTGATTGAATAATGCCGAGCGCCTGGCTAGGAAATGACAAGTGTCAATTTTTAAGTCATTGATTTGACTCGACCAGGTTGGAACCGATGAATCCATGGGTTCGGATCGCCTGATCTCCCAAAACAGGAGACGGACGCTCAACTCATTCGGCCATCCCATCTGGTCCCCCTCAAAAGAAAATACCCACCCAAAACCGCACCAAATGCTGAAATTTGATGGAATGTAAAGGGGCATCTTTTGGTGTCCCCCGAATATCTTCTTCTTCTTCGTATTATTATTATTAATTTTTCGGAGTGGGTACCCCTGAATATCTTCTTCTTATTATTATTATTAATTTTTCTTTTTCAATGGATGGAGTGGGATTTATTTTGCAACTCGAACATGGGAGAATCACCATAGTCAGTGCTACTTAGAATGTTGTTGGGCTAGACAGGGTTTCGGGAGGGACGCTGGTGATTTCCGGAAGTGGTGACCTATATCTGCACATCTGACCTGCAGGTTTGCGCATGTTATTAGAGAAGATCCAGTCAGCAGCTTTCTGTGCATCTGGTCCGACGAGGTAAAACTTGCCGAAGTAGGACATGTCGAAGACTGCCACGGCTTGACGACACGTCAAGCAAGCCTTGCCAATCTGCAGAGAGGGGAGCAACATTAGTACCGCACGCACACACCAGGGTGCACAACTACAAGGATGAAAGATCTCCGCGATTCCGCGGATTTCTGGGAGTTTTCAATCTCGCAGCACCATCAGCGTATACTAATATGTGGTGCTGAGGCTGCAGCAATATCAGCATACACTACTAATATTAATAAATGCTCTAAGCGCCGCAGCACTATCAGTGTACACTACTAATACATGCTTCAAGCGGTGCAGCACTATCAGCATATACCAATATATATGAAACCCGACTTCCGGGAATTTTCCACGATTCCCTGACAATGCTAAACCTATGGGAGAATATCAGCATTTCCGCTTTTTTTCCCGGAGAGCACTTTCATCCCTGTGTACAAGTCTAACTGCTGCTTGCTCTTGTGTTACCTTATCCATACACATTGTGGAAGTTTAGGTGATAATGGAAGCACATGACATGCGCGTCAACTTCGGTTCAGCTTTATTATCTTTGCAAGCAGTATTCAACATCAGATGATTCAGTCATTGAATTCCCCAATGCTTAATCATAAATCAATGAATGTGGCCGAATGAGGTAGAGCATCCATCTCCCGTGTTGGTAGATCATGGGTTCGAACCCTGGTCGAGTCAAACCAATGACTAAAAAATTGATACTTGTCCCTTCCTAGCCTGGCGCTTTGCATTTTTAGGATAGGGCAAGGGGCATTGGAATGAGGAAGACCAATCGTCTGCGATTGAAATTTCCGCTGCTTAATCAACTAATGTACCAACAAATAAATCAAATTTAAACCCTCCCCCTTCCCCAATACGTATATAAAGTAAAACCTCTCTAATCGACCACCTCCACAGCTCGACCACTCCCCTATATCGATCAATTTATTTGGGTCCCAAACGATCGCCCAGAGAATACCATTGTAATGATTTTTTTTAAACCCCCTAAACCGACCACCTTTAAACCCTATAACTTTTGAATTAATCCGATTTTAATCATCTTTGTGTCTTTTTTCTTCTCCTGGTACAAGCTGTCGAACTGTATTAAAATACAGTACTTTCTATTGAGTTGCTAAAATGAGTTGGGATACCTATTTAAAGTCGGCCCCATGGTCGGTCGATTTAGAGAGGTTTTACTGTATATATGGTATGCAGGTATTGCAATACCTCAGGGAGTTTGACGCCCCTGCCCTGCAGAGTTGTAAACCACTGCCTTGTGGTACAGGTTCTTGACAGAACCGAAGGCTAAGGGAGCAAACCCTAAACAGAAAACCATGTCACTGTGGCAGCATTAAGGGCGGTTGATGTATGGAACTCCCAACATCTCCCGACCAGCCACTGCAGGGACAAATAGTTTTGCGCCTGTCTGGACATGTTCTTGCCAGTGTGAAACCTCTATTTGCTCCGCGAGAGAGTGCGGGTGGTAACTTGCAAAAGCCAGCAGCACTTCAACACTTTTGCAGGCAGCTTTCATGAAATGTACAACCGCACAAAACACCATACCGGGGAGCAGCAGTCAGGTAATGAAAGCAGTGTTTGTCGCATCGTGACCGATAGCACAAGAAAATGAACAAACAAAGTGGCAATCAAATCAAGTACGGTCTGCTAGGTTCAACTTCAAAGGAGAAGGAACAAGGCGGAATAAGAAGTTGATTGATTAATTGATTGATTGACCCCAATAGTCATGGGGTGTCGCACCATAGGAAAGACCATATAATACTAAGACAGCTCACTCCCTATCTCTCCCATGGTAATGTAAATTTTGCAGTGCCACCTTGTGGTGGGTTTGATCAGCCCAGCTTCTGGTTGGTGTTTCACATGTAAACACATACATTTATATTATACATGAGATAGGTAAGTATGAATACACATCAATATGAAATTGCTATGAACAAATACACATCATCATCAGCATCATCATCATCATCACCATCATCACACATCTTTCACATTCATATATACATTTATACATATAATATAGCATCTGTTTCACCCAGAGAACAGCCAGCGCATCAAGTGGTGGGTTTGATCATTTTGATTACACAGTACAGGCTGAGTGAGCCGTCTTAGTATTATAGGGTCTTTGACCATAGATAGTCAAGGGTAGCACCCAGCCACCAGGAACGGAACTCAAAGTGATTTCGGCTAAGTCTGGAAAAATGTGCAAAGTGGCCATTTTGTTGAGCCACTTCAATTACACTCAACCACTTCGTACCTGAAGGATCAAATCAGTACACATGGTAGTATTATTCAGATCCTACGTGTTCATCCGCATCCTCACCCCCACACATACCGCCTACGCATGCTGTTATGTTAACACCTCAATCATATATGTTTATATGCATCTTGCAGTTACTCAAGAGTTGGCACTTATTAAAATTACATATTCTGAGGAAAGCATAAAATTGTCTAAATACCTCAGGGAGTTTGACGCGCCTGCCTTGCAGAGTTGTAAACCACTGCCTTGTGTTAGAAGTTCTTGATAGAACCAAAGGATAAGGGAGCAAACCCAAACAGAAAACCATGTTACCATGGCAGCATTAAGGGCGGTGATGAATGGAACTCCCAACATCTCCCAACCTGCCACTGCAGGGACAAATATTTTGTGCCTGTCTTGATGTGTTCTTGCCAGTGTGAGACATCTATTTGCTCCCAGAGAGAGTGCCGCTAGTAACTTGCAAAAGCCAGCAGCACTTCAACACTTTGGTAGCAGCTTTCATGAAATGTGTACACATGATGAGGATGTCAACAGACAGGCTACCAAAGCATATCCTCTATTCTCAATTGTCTTCTGGACAGAGAAAGAGAGGACACCCTCGTCTCCGGTTCAACGATATTATTGTAGTGGTCTACACTGACCTCTCAGGCAAGGAGCCACATAGACAGGTAGGCGTGGGTAGTGTGTTGATATCAGGGAGGCTAGGTGGTGTAATGGTTAGCACACTGGCCTGGAATGCAAAGAGATGTGAGTTCGAGTCCAGCTCTAGGCACAATATTTGCTATTTTCATCACCCCCATGACACTGGTTGCCATGACGATGATCCTGTACAAGCTACACGCTGTATAGTTGTTGAACCTACCCTGTGTATGTATGTAAGTGCATTGCCTGTATATATGTAATTGTAAGCATTAAAAGACTTATAATTCCAGGGGGATGAGTGTAGTGGTCTGCACTGATCTCTCAGGCAAGGAGCCGCATAGACAGGTATGCGTGGGTAATGTGTTGATATCAGGGAGCCTAGGTGGTGTAATGGTTAGCACACTGGCCCGGAATGCAAAGAGATGTGGATTCGAGTCCAGCTCTAGGCGCAATATTTCCCATTTTCATCACCCCCACGACACTATCAAGAGAGACCTTAAGCTGAGACACATTAAGACCGACTCATGGACATCACTCTCATAGCAGAGAGCTAAATGGAGAGTTGCAGTTAAGTAATGAAAGCAGTCTTTGTCGCATTGCGACTGACAGCACGATGATGATGACCTAGATTTTTTTTGTGATAGGTGTATTTATGCTTCGCATAACAGATAAGTCTAATGACTTGTTTTCGCCACTAGACAGTAATAGTCTTGTGACTCCCCTTCTTTTTATCACTTTCAGTTGTTGTATAGCTAACTACTGCATGCATTCTTTCTCTATTTGTAAGCATTCTCCCACATCCCCCAAACATTTGAACCTATTCATCCAACTTATACTACGAATTGAATAGCTAAATTACTCATTATTTGTCCTGTTCCAGAACATTTTCCATGAAGATGTGTACATAACCAGTGCCTCGGCATTGACAAATAATGTGTGCAGAACAATAAACATGATTACAAAAATAAGCAAGAAAAATCTGGAAAGCACCCATCTAGATATACTCACGAGACCATGATGTTTAGGGAAGTCAAACGTGTAGTCCTCCTTAAGTCTGTCGAAGTAGGGGTTCGACTTGTGCTTCACATTACCGTAAAACCCATAATAATCATACTCCAATGGCTGAAAAGAAACCAATCCAGAAACCACATTTTAACACACATGTCGTAGTTTTTCACATTTATCAGGGATGAAAGTGGTCTCAGGCAAAAAACGCGGAAATCAACCCAAGAATTAATTTTTTTTTTCCTTGAAGATGTATACTGCCTGTCATGGATAAGTCTGAATAGACTTGTTTTCACCATTAGACAGTTTGTCGATAGAAAGCCCGAGCCTACACTTTTACCGACCCAAGGGATTTTTAACCTCCCACACCACATAGACATTGTATGAGAGCAACTAGCCTTTGATGACGCTGTAAGTTATACACAGCGGTGGAAATCCAAATTGACACAGGTGGGGGCATGGGGAATCGAACCACCGACCTTCAGATTAGGAATCCGACCTAGAAAAAAGTCAGACACTCTAACCACTCCGCCACAGAGAACACCACAGAATATTATGGAGAAAACGCGGATCCCCCCCCCCCCCCCCATAGGATTAGCACTGTCAGGAAATCGTTGGAAAATGGCGGAAGTAAGGCTTCAACTGTCCTTGTTGTGACTACATTATCACCCATACCTAACTCGTTCTTGTTAGGGTTTTTTGTTCTAGCAATATCTAAGGGCATATAAAATGGTTAGTTCCTAACCAATTGTCATATTTATCCCGATTCTTTGACATTTTGTTCAACGTTAATCTGCAAACATAAAAATCGCGGAAATCCGCGAAAACGCCGAGATCTTTCATGCCTGATTTTTAGATTTCTTCATTTAATGTTTTGATTCTAAAATGTGTCATTTACTTCCCCAAGGAATAATCAACATTGGTTTACCTTCTGTTGGCATTGCAAGAACTATCATAAGTTAATGTAGTTATATTATGTTGCAGAGGCTCATTTATAAAAGCATCTGAATGAACCAGACGGGATGGCTGAATGAGTTAGAGCGCCCGACTCCCCTGTTGGTAGATCGTGAGATCGTGGGTTTGAACCCTGGTCGAGTCAAACCAATGACATAAAAATTTATACTTGTTGCTTCCTAGCCTGGTGCTTGGCATTCTTAGGATATGGCAAGGAGCAGTGGAATGAGGAAGACAAATCATCCACGATTGAAATTTCCAATGCTTAATCAACTAATGTACAACAACAAAAGTAATAAGTAAGTAGTGGCCTAATTTGGAGAAAAGAAAATGTTATTAGCTCCCCGTTTTTATCTTTTAATAAAATGTTGATATTGATTTCCTTCATTATACATGCACCAATACCACAATGGTGTTAGGAGATTTGCTTCCTCCAACTATATTTAGGTCTTACTGATAATGTACTTTTGCATTTAGTCTTAAGCTAGGATTCCTTACACACGGTATGCGGCATGCGAATGGGATGATTCCTTTCACGCGGCATGTGGCATGTGAACTGTCATGATTCCAGCCCGGCCCAGCCTGGCCCCGCCCGGCCTAATGATCGTTTTTCTATTCGCATGCCGCACCAATGGCTACATGGACTGATTCAGTTGCCGCATTCACATTCGCATTTGCATGCCGCGTGTAAGGAATCACCCCCCATTGACTTCTAGGTGTTTCCATTTTTTGCCGCATTCGCATGCCGCATGCCGCGTGTAAGGAATGTAGGCTTTAAGCTTGATTCAAAATGGCACGTTGCAAAGACACGGAAAGTTGTTCATTTTAAAAGTCCCAGTATGTTGCCGCAAGCAGTCACAGTGTGTACTGTTGTTGTTTATAAGACTGCATTGTGCAATGCTGGATTGTGTAAAGTTTCATTGTGTAAGTATTGTCATAGTGCGTAACATTGTTACACGTATTTAAGTCAGGGTACAGTTGCAGTGTATAAGATTGCATTGTGTATTGTAGAGTTGTGTAATGTTGCATTGTGTACAGTTGCATTGCTAATCAGATTCTAATCAGACCCTAATCAGACTAAGTAGATTCTAATCAGACCTTAATCAGACTAAGTAGATTCTAATCAGACTAATCAGACCTTAATCAGACTCTAATCAGACCTTAATCAGACTAAGTAGATTCTAATCAGACTCTAATCAGACCGTAATCAGATTCTAATCAGACCTTAATCAGACTCTAATCAGATTCTAATCAGACCTTAATCAGATTCTAATCAGATTCTAAGCAGATTCTAATCAGACTCTAAGCAGATTTTAATCAGACTCTAATCAGACCTTAATTAGACTCTAATCAGACTCTAATCAGACCTTAATCAGATTCTAATCAGACTCTAATCAGACTAATCAGATTCTAATCAGACTCTAATCAGATTCTAATCAGACTCTAAGCAGATTTTAATCAGACTCTAATCAGACCTTAATTAGACTCTAATCAGATTCTAATCAGACTCTAATCAGACCTTAATCAGATTCTAATCAGACTCTAATCAGACCTTAATCAGATTCTAATCAGACTCTAATCAGACCTTAATCAGATTCTAATCAGACTCTAATCAGACCTTAATCAGATTCTAATCAGACCTTAATCAGACTCGAATCAGATTCTAAGCAGATTTTACTCAGACTCTAATCAGACCTTAATCAGATTCTAATCAGATTCTAATCAGATTCTAATCAGATTCTAATCATACTTTAATCACACCTTAATCACACTCTAATCAGATCTTAATCAGATTCTAATCAGACTCTAATCAGACTCTAATCAGATTCTAATCAGATTCTAATCAGATTCTAATCATACTTTAATCATACCTTAATCACACTCTAATCAGATCTTAATCAGATTCTAATCAGATTCTAATCAGACTCTAATCATACTCTAATCAGATTCTAATCAGACTCTAATCAGATTCTCATCAGATTCTAATCAGATTCTAATCAGAGTCTAATCAGATCTTAATCAGATTCTAATCAGACTCTAATCAGATTCTAATCAGATTCTAATCAGATTCTAATCAGATTCTAATCATACTTTAATCAGACCTTAATCACACTCTAATCAGATCTTAATCAGATTCTAATCAGACTCTAATCAGACTCTAATCAGATTCTAATCAGATTCTAATCAGATTCTAATCAGATTCTAATCATACTTTAATCAGACCTTAATCACACTCTAATCAGATCTTAATCAGATTCTAATCAGACTCTAATCAGACTCTAATCAGATTCTAATCAGATTCTAATCAGATTCTAATCAGATTCTAATCATACTTTAATCATACCTTAATCACACTCTAATCAGATCTTAATCAGATTCTAATCAGATTCTAATCAGATTCTAATCAGACTCTAATCATACTCTAATCAGATTCTAATCAGACTCTAATCAGATTCTCATCAGATTCTAATCAGATTCTAATCAGATTCTAGTCAGACCTTAATCAGACTCTAATCAGATTATAATCATACCTTAATCAGACTCTAAATAGACTCTGATCAGATTCTAATCAGACTCTAATCAGATGCTAATCAGATTCTAACAAACATGACTTACTGGAGCTGGCCCCTTCTCAGAGAACCACCCTGGTCGCTCCCAGCCCTGCCTCTCCTGAAACACGCACCCAGCCTCAGCCAGCACCTGAACGCAGAAACATACAGAGGTCAAAGGTCACTCTCAGACAGGAAGCCCGGACCCAGCAGGTCACCAACCAGACTCCCGGCACATTGTATTAATTGGGCGGGCTATCCTGTAGTGGGAACTATTTAGCGGGTACAAGTATGTTTCTAATTAGGTCAACACTTACATCATACAATGCATCTTTACACATGTTCCGGCCGTGTCATGTGGGAACTACTTGATGGATGCAAGTACAAGTATGTTGTTAATAAGGTCAACACTTACAACAAGTATGTTGTTAATTAGGTCAAAACTTACATCATACAATGCATCTTTACAAATGTTTCGGCCGTGTCTTGTGGGAACTACTTGGTGAATGCAAGTACAAGTATGTTGTTAATTAGGTCAACACCTACAATAAGTATGTTGTTAATTAGGTCAACACTTACATCATACAACGCATCTTTACACATGTTGCAGCTGTGTCATGTGAGAACTAGTTGTCGAGTACAAGTATGTTGTTAATTAGGTCAACACTTACATCATACAACGCATCTTTACGCATGTTCCTGGATGCGAGTGGCTCATCATGTGGAAACACAATCGAGTAGTTCTTAGCATATGCCTCATGGCTGCGTTCCTTCAGCCACTTCCGGTTGTCAGTCAACTTAGTAGTAAAGCGTCTTAAAAAATTAAAGTAATTAGAAGGTCATTAAATTCATCTCAAATAAAATCCAAATCTCATACAAATAATTAAATATTGGATTTCAAATAAATTCATAATATACTTACTTGTTCAAATAACTTAACATTACGTGATTTATAGGTTGTTTAAATAGTTTTTAAATTTTATTTTTATAGCTATGAACATTCATATATTTATTCAAAAGCTAATTACTCCGATGCACTTCCTAGTGAGCGAAGCGCTCAGAGATATTTGTTTGTT
>JASIRB010000053.1:0-20869 GCA_030323885.1 Branchipolynoe longqiensis | reverse complement strand
ACACTAGGATGGGCTAATACTAGTAATAGCAAATACAATGAGCAGCTTTCAGTTTGCGGGACGCTCTCGTCAGATGCATGGCGCACCATGCCGGTTTCTGTAATGCTTGGTTGGATAGAAGCAGTTCCTTCTACTATCAAGTGTGTGTAAATAAGAGGGGGTTGAGTGGGTGTAGTGGGGGTTGACGGTGTGTGTGGTGGGGATTGTAGGTGGTTTGGTGGAGGTGTCGGGGTGTCTTGCAGAGCGGCACCTCACAATCTAAACCCCCACGACACACACCTATACCCCCTACACCCCACAACACACCTATGCCCCCAGTACCCCTTACACCCCCACCACACACCTAAACCCCACCACACACCTACACCCCCACCACACACCTACACCCCCACCACACACCTACACCCCCACCACAACTACACCACCACACACACCTAACCCTCACCACATACACCTACACCCCCACCACACACCTACACCACCACACCCCCACCACATCCCTGAACCCCCACCACACACCTACACCCCCACCACACACCTACACCCCCAACACCACTACACCCCCAACACACACCTACACCCCCACCACACACCTACACCCCAACACACACCTGCCCCCCAACACACACATGCACCCCAACACACACTTGCACCCCCAACACACACCTACACCCAATAGCCTAAACTCAACTCACCCTACACCCCACACCACACACCCAACACACACCTACACCCCCACCACACACATACCTACACCCCCAACACACACCACCACCCCCATCACACACCTACACCACTAACACACACACACCTACACTCTTCTATCCAACCATGATGGCCGACTTGGACCGGGAATGGGTGCTGAAACCAAGTGTATGGCGAGAGAAATGGCTCATGAAAGGTCCCCCCATTGGTTCAAGCTAAATTATAATTTTAATGTTTGTACCCTTTTTGAATATAAGGTGCATGTGTGAACGGGGGCTATATATACATATATATATGTATATATATATATATATTAGTATTGGCCGATCAATATATATATATATATATTTTGGTCCATATATATTAATATATATATATATATATAAACTACTATATATACTAATATATATATATATATATATATATATATATATATAAATTTCAAAGTTGAAATTGATTAATTATATTTATAGAATTGACGAAACAGCATTGAATGTCCAATATGGAGGGGCGGGGGAACATCCACCTCATTTCCCCCTCCCCCCTATATGGCCCTGCACAGTAGGCCTACTTGGTCTGGGGAGGCTAATGAGGTCACGAGATTGGCCTAATTGGTTAATGGCCTCCCTGCGGCATGGGTGTTTCAAAGTGAGTGTCCAAAGGGGTGAGGTTATAAATTCACTGGTTATTCTGTATATGCTGTCCCAAATCATTAGCTAATACACCAGTATCTAAGTTGGATATATAGGATCAAATGTAAGTCGTTGTTTTAATTTTGATAAAATTATATTTCATCGGACCATGCAACTTAACAAAGTTGAAATTCACTAAGTATTCCTACCCTGTATAGTGCTGTCGATGATTGAAAGTTTGTGGTGAAAATCGATGGTTGAAAGCTCATCTCCGTTGGTAGAATAGCACGGCAGTGGAATGGGCTAGACCTCTCTAATCTAAAAGTCTAATTCCATGTTGATCACTGGTATGACAACACAGCTGAAAGAAGACCCAGTGATGTAAGCTACCCCCCACCCCCACCCCCACCCCACCTGAGACCAGACGGCCAAATGAGTTGAGCGTCCTTCTCCCGTTTTGGTAGATGGGGGATGGGAGATGTGAGGAAGAAATTAAAAGAAGGATAACAATAGCCCGAACAACATTCTCCAAAATGAATAGAGTGTTAACATCAAGTAAGATATTAATACAAACAAGGAAGCGTATTCTTCAGTGTTATGTGTGGTCTACTCTAATGTATGGGGCAGAGACATGGACAATCTCTAAGAAAATGTACAAACGTTTAGCAGCATTTGAGATGTGGACTTATCGAAGGATGATGAAAATATCATGGACAAAGAAGATCACCAACAAAGAAGTTCTCAGAAAAATTAAAAATAAGAAAAGCTTGTTTGCCACTATACAGACAAAGAAACTTATTTATTTTGGCCACATCATTCGTCAGAGTTCAATATACCGTACATTGTTGGAAGGGAAGGTGAATGGCAGCAGAGGGAGAGGGAGACCAAGAACATCATGGTTTACAAATATTTCACAGTGGACAGGCTTGAATTATTCACAGTCTATCAGAACAGCACAACATCGGGACAAGTGGAGAACCATTGCATCCAACCCTCGACTAGAGGATGGAACTATTGATTGATTGATTGAGGATTCGAACCCACAGGTTCGAACCCTGGTCGAGTCAAACCAATCACTTAAAAATTGATACTTGTTGCTTCCTAGCCTGGCGCTCGGCATTATTAGGATAGGGCAAGGACTGGTTGGCTCAGTGTCAGGATAATGTGACTGGGTGGGATATCAGGTCATGGTGCTGGCTGCCTAGTCTTCCAGTGGAGCAGCACTATAAAGTCACCATGAGTGTGCACTGTCACAAGTCGGTACCCATTCTGATATGACCTTAGATGTTGCTAGGATGTAAAACAACAACAAACAAACAAACCCAATGGGCAGCACTATAATGTTGCCATGAGTGCACACTGTCACAAGTCGGTACCCGTCCTGATATGACCTTAGATGTTGCCAGGACGTAAACATCCAGCAAAGGTGTGAAATGAGGTGTGATAGGAGAGAACAACTGACTGGTAACACCTCTGATTAAAGCTTGTGAGCTTTTGTCTCTTTTTTCATAAATGGTGTGAGCTTTGTCTTGTGAGCTATTGACTTGTGAGCTTATGTTGTGGATCCGTCCGCAGCCATATTCACGATATACTTTCTAGTTAGTGTCTCTGGAATTTATGTGTGGAATTTAGTGAATGTAATGGAAGTACAACTGCGTAGATTTAAACTGGTTCCAACCAACCAAAATGGAACCCTATCTGAAGATTACCTGTCACACTTCTTTTTTGAGTGGCTAGGCCTACCCTTTGTTAGGAGTGAGTCGCCTCCAACAACAATATTGTAGTAGTTTGCACTGACCTCTCAGGCAAGTAACCCCATAGACAGGTAGGCATGGGTAGTGTGTTCATATCAGGGAGCCTAGGTGGTGTAATGGTTAAGAACACTGGCCCGGAATGCAAAGAGATGTGGGTTTGAGTCCCACTCTAGGCGCAATATTTCCCATTTTCATCACCCCCCCCCCCCCACGACACTGGTTGCCGGGACCGTGATCCTGTACAAGCTACGTGCTGTATTGTTGTTGAACCTACCCTGTGTATGTATGTGTTAGTGCATTGCCTGTGTGTAATTGTAAGTGTTAAAAGACTTACAATTTCAGGGGGACGAGTGTAGTAGTCTGCACTGACCTCTCAGGCAAGTAATCACATAGAGGGGTAGGTGTGGGTAGTGTGTTCATATCATGGAGCCTAGGTGGTGTAATGGTTAGCACACTGGCCCAGAATGCAAAGAGATGTCGGTTCGAGTCCCGCTCTAGGCGCAATATTTCCCATTTTCATCACCCCCCACGAGAATATCAATAACAACAAAACAGGCTACAAGCAGAAATGTTACTTCCGTAAATATTTTAATAGTATAGGACCGTTCTCTAAAACTGGGCACTGAAGTGTGACGTGGAAACCAAAGTGAAAACCTTCCAAATAATAGCAACAAAAAAAACATTCCAAATAATAGCAGAATCCATGTTTCTACAAAGGTTGGTATGTTGAACAAACAAATGTCACTTTTTAATTTAGATCTTACATAAATTGAGCGCGACGTTTATATCACTCATGGAACATGAAAATCAAAGACATATCCAGAACATCATTTTGTCGTGGGGGTGAAGAAAATTGGAAATATTGTGCCTAGAGCGGGACTCGAACCCACATCTCTTTGCATTCCAGGCCAGTGTGCTAACCATTACACCACCTAGGCTTCCTGATATCAACACACTACCCACACCTACCTGTCTATGCGGCTCTTTGCCTGAGAGGTCAGTGCAGACCACTACACTCGTCCCCCTGGAATTGTAAGTCTTTTAATGCTTACAATTACATACAGGCAATGCAACGCACTTACATACACAGGGTAGGTTCAACAACTATACAGCGCGTAGCTTGTACAGGATCATGGTCATGGCAACCAGTGTCATGGGGGTGATGAAAATTGGAAATATTGTGCCTAGAGCGGGACTCGAACCCACATCTCTTTGCATTCCAGGCCAGTGTGCTAACCATTACACCACCTAGGCTTCCTGATATCAACACACTACCCACGCCTACCTGTCTATGCGGCTCTTTGCCTGAGAGGTCAGTGCAGACCACTACAATTTTAACATACACAGCAAAGTCAAACAAGATTTTATTGATTACAGTTAAGCAATCAATGTTGTCTTACAAGAAAAAAGTTGAAAAAAGTTGTGCTAAGAAGATGTCAATGTGTAAATTTTCACATTTTCATTCTAGCACAAAATCATACATCTATAATTTTGATAACTTTTGATATATTTTCATGTTGCACGACTAATATTAACGTATTGATGAATTTGCATACATGGATTTTCCTATTATTTGGAATGGTTTTTTTGGCTATTATTTGGAAGGTTTTCAGTTTTGCTTTCCATTTCACACTTTAGTGCCCAGTTTTAAAGAACGACCCATTTCTAAATGACATTACCGACAGGGTGACTAGAACACTCTACACTGGCGTGTTTGTTTGTTTGTTGGGGTTTTACATCCTAGCAACATCTAAGGTCATATCCAAACGGTGTGGTGTCGAGTTTCCTGTCAGTCTTTTGCAGCCTACGGGACAGATAGCAGCTAATCTCGGTTCCGGATACAACTAGTTGCTTATCTCACCAGAGAAGTCACTTTACCATCAGCACCACGATGAAGCTGCATTTATTTGTATTGCGTGGTTTAAAATATTTTGACTTTCTACACATATACATTAAAAATAGATTCCATTTAAAGTACCCATTTGTTTTAGTTAGTAGATAGAAGAATGTGTAACCCATTGCTGAGCCCAGACTGATAGGGTGGGAGACAGTCATGTTTGGTATTTAATGTTTAATGTGTATTGGATCCGGATTGAATTTGTATGGAGTGCATCGGATATGATACAGGTGTCAGGTCAAGTTGCCATGACCTGGTGGTAGCTGGGATGTGGGAATGAGGGGTGCACCTGAGCTGCACCCATCTCTACTCTCCTGGAATCCCAAGATGGCCGCCATGAAGAGTAAAAGAACAATATGCCATGGATCAATGACATTATGTACCTTCAATAATATCATGTACCTTCAATAATATCATGTACCTTCAATATCCTGTACCTTCAATGACATGCCTGTATGCGTGTTGGAGAGATTAATAGCCTGGGAGAGCTGGCAGTCACCACTGGGCCTTTCATGTGACAAGAGGTACTTTTGTGTCCATCCTCTATTCTGTGCTATACCCACTGTAGCCACTTCACTATTATAGACAGGCAACTATAGGACTCAGCTACACCACACATTTCCTATAGTACAGACTCTGGTACTTCATGGTATTTTATATATATTTAACTTGCATTTCATTATAGCTCACTTCCATTTTTAAAGATCTGGCAACAACCTTTTAAAAGGGCCCATAGATTACAGCGGCACCATCGGTTTGAACAAAAATAAAACAAATTATTTCTTTGGACAAGGCGCTGACAAATATAAGAACTCACTTTATTTTTAAATGTATTCATATCGGCAGTAATGAGTTTAATATTAAAAGATCAGGGCTCTCAATGGTAAATTCTGTCTGTGTGTCTGTGGTTTGTGGGCTAGTTTTCCCAACAGTTAGCCTGCATATGCCAGTATGGAAAATTGAGTGTCGTTGGTTTAGTTTGACATATTTTTCAGTTATTTCTATTTGTTTTCCACCCTCTAATGTACATGGTAATATACAGTAAAACCTCTCTAACCGACCACTCCACAGATCGACCACTCCCCTATATCGATCGCTTTATACCATTGTAACCATATTAGAACACCCTAAACCGACCACCTCCCTAAATCGACCACTTAATGGTGCTGTCACATTATGACGCATTGCGCAAACATACATCGACGTATGTGATTTTTTGCCGCTACGTCGTTATGCATTATGCATACGTTAGGTGCTCGTTGGTATACGTCAATGTACGTCGACGTTCGTTGAGATATGGCGTCGGCAAAGTTTTGTGCATGCACAAAACATTCGAGGTATGATAACGTTCGACAACGTGTGGATTTTACATCCGCCATACATTATGTATGTGTTAGGCGTGCATCGATGTACGTTAGACGTACATTAGTCAAACGTTGTTCACTACATTGACCTACTTTAAAGGCAGTGGGAATGTACAGTCCGAGTATTGACAATGTATGGATAACGTATGCCTAACGTACATCTAACATACGTTTAGTATTTCTCCAGCATGTCTTGATGTATGTAACGTATGACGCGTAGTTCTGGCAATCGAATAACATATATAACGTTCACTGGCGTTCTGTGAACATACCGTAAGCGTAATTCGAGCATTTTTCACCGGGAGGTACATTGGTCATACATTGGCCATATGCTATGGATACGGTATGTATACCTCCAACTTTGCTCCCCATGCCGAAAAGTTCAACGCTTCTCGACTTAAAAAAGTGATTGTATGCATTGGTGGCGCGCTGGTGAGATGTGTCGTAATGTGACAGGGCCATAAAGTCGGTCCCAAGGCCGGTCAATTTGGAGAGGATTTACTCTACATTTTGTATGCACCCCTACGACGCTCGGCTCTTTCCCCACTGTGTATCAATGTATTTGATGCGTGTTTGAACTAAGCTCCCATCCCATCTACAGTCCCTAAGATGTTGGGCAGATAACTAGTTAAACTGGCTGCAAGTGGTTATGTGTGCACAGTGGACATGCATGAAGTATGTCACGGTTTTAGTTTGATGGTTTTCTACACTTCAATTCAATTCTTTTATTTTAACTTTCTGCAACTTATGTTTACAATAAACTGAGGTGATACAATAAATGCATACAAATTCCTTACAGACAGAAAGGATCCCAGAAAAGCAATGCTTATCTAGCTGGTCTCCATGATGTGAATGAACAAGTGATGACAATAACAAATGATTAAACTTAAGCTACATTTTTAACTAATGATTATGATGAGATACTGATGCGTCTCTTCACAGTTCGTAAAAAACAAAGTAATGATAGGAATATTATATGTATATTGTGTCATGGATTAATGTACTTACATGCAGTATCAGTAGTTATTTTGCATGTATGTTAATATGGGTAAATCTTATGTTCTTTGCCCTAGCCACTTGATATTTTAAATTATGCGACTAGTTAATAACAACTATATCCTATTATATCTTTACTGGTAATCGATTTAGTATGCATTGAGATAGCTTATCTTTAGTTTTTTACAGAAGTTTTTCAATGTTTTATGGTTTCTAATCTCTACTGGTATTGAGTTCCAAATATTGGTTCCTTGGTTTTCAGTTGTTATTTTGCCATATTTGTTTCAAGTGTGTTTGTGATGTATGTTATTGTAGTGGTCTGCACTGACCTCTCAGGCAAGTAACTACATAGACAGGTAGGCGTGGGGAGTGTGTTGATATCAGGGAGCCTAGGTGGTGTAATGGTTAGCACACTGGCCCGGAATGCAAAGAGATGTGGGTTCGAGTCCCGCTCTAGGCGCAGTATTTCCCATTTTCATCACCCCGACACTGGTTGCCGTGATCAGGATCCTGTACAAGCTTTGCGCTGTATGGTTGTTGAACCTACCCTGTGTATGTATGTGTTAGTGCATTGCCTGTATGTATGTAATTGTAAGCATTACAAGACTTACAATTCCAGGGGGACGAGTGTAGTGGTTTGCACTGACCTCTCAGGCAAGTAACCACATAGACAGGTAGGCGTGGGGAGTGTATTGATATCAGGGAGCCTAGGTGGTGTAATGGTTAGCACACTGGCCCGGAATGCAAAGAGATGTGGGTTCGAGTCCCGCTCTAGGCACGATATTTCCCATTTTCATCACCCCCACGACATTATTTATCTGTCGTGTGTTATGGGAATGGACCTGATTGTTTTCTTTGAAGAGATTATCAAATATTTCAGGGAGTAGGCCATTCTTTTGCTTGTAAACAAATTTTGCAATGTATATTTTATAAATGTCAGTTACCATAAGTAAGTCCAGGTCTTTATGAAGTGATTTAGTTGGGGTTCATGTTCAGCTTAGTATCCTTAACCTTAAAGGTGCATAGTCTGATGGTTTGAGGTTTCTGTCATATTACCTAGATGAATAAATTAATATTAGCACGATCGTTATAAGCAGACTTAGGGAGCGGGACGTAGCTCAGGCGGTAGAGTGTCCATCTGTGAAGGTATGGGATTCTGATCGATCCTGCTCAGTGGACACATTTGCAGTTTGGGCTATTTTCCATTCCAACCAGTGGGCCACAACTGGTTCATCAAAGGCTGAGGTATGTGCTGTCCTGTCTGTGGGAAAGTGCATATGAAGACCCCTTGCTGTTTATTGGCAAGAGTCGCCTATGTGGCGGAAGCAGGTTTCCTCCAAAGAAATATGTCAGAATGACCATATGTTTGAAGTCCAATAGCTGATGATAAAAATGAATGTGCTCTAGAGGCGTCGTTAAATAAAACAAGCTTTCCTTTTATAACCGGTCTTACTTTAGTTTGTGTTTTGGTTTTGAAAATGTGTTGCTTCCCTCAGACTATGCAGCTTTAAGGCCCTGTCACAACTTACCGGACTGGAGAACCGGACACTGTACGGTGATGTCCGGTAAATGTCCGGTACCCATCCGGCGGTGTCCGGTGGTGTCTGGCGGTGTCGGGTACAAGTTTTGAACATGCACAAAACTTATACCGGACACTACCGGACTGATGTGTCTGGTTGGTGTCCGGTACCCATCCGGTACCCATCCTTACATGTCTGGTACCCATCCTTTGGTGTCCGGTTTGTCCGTTTTGTCTGGTACATGTCCAGTACCCATCCGTTTCGTGTCCGGTTCTCGTCCGGTACATGTACGGTACATGTACGGTACTTGTTTGGTCGCCCGGTGCCAATTGACCCAATTCTGCTCCATTTTGATACATTTCGATATATTTTGTCACCGGAAAACACCGGAATAGACAATTCTTTGTCCGGTGGTCTCCGGTACTCAGTCCGGTGAGGTGTGACAATGGCTTTAACTACAACTACGGCTGCATCTCTTCTAAAATTTGAACAATGGCATTGTCCTACATCCAAATGTTCCAACACATTTTGTAGAGTTTATGCGCTAGGCCAGGCCACCATATTGACTAATTGACAAATTACCATATCTCTATTTAATATGAAATGCACATTTAAAATAAAATGCAACTATTTGGATTTCTAGCTACAGTAAAACCTCTCTAAATCGACCGACCATGGGACTGACTTTAAATGGTCCATTTAGGGAGGTGCTCGGTATAGGGAGTAACAATCGTTACAATGGTATTTATTGTAAGGGCGATCGTTTGGGACCCAACATGTAGATATCTTACTTAGGTTTTATTATTTTAATGAACACTTGCATACATAATTCAGTCATACAGGCCTATATAAGCTTATAAAAATAACACAAACCACCATGAAATAATCTAAATTGGTTAATCTGACAATTTACTATGTGATATTATTTGGCCTGTGACAGAATGTGTCGGATTAACTAGAGCTGACTGTATAAGAACCAGACAGGATGATCGAGTCAAATCAATGATGTGCCAAGTTGATACTTGTCACTACCTAGTCTGGTGTTCGGCATTAATAATAGGATACTAGTTTGCTCAGTAGCAGGATAATGTGACTGACTAGGATACCGGGTCCTGGCACCGGTCTCCCAATGGGTCGGCACTATAAAGTTATCCGTCCTGATATGGCTCAAATGTTGCTAGGATGTAAAACTCCAACAAAAAAGAGTTTATATAATGTTCACCTGAATAGGTCGGCACTATAAAGTTATCCGTCCTGATATGGCTCAAATGTTGCTAGGATGTAAATCTCCAACAAAAAAGACTTTATATAATGTTCACCTGAATAGGTCGGCACTATAAAGTTATCCGTCCTGATATGGCTCAAATGTTGCTAGGATGTAAAACTCCAACAAAAAAGACTTTATATAATGTTCACCTGAATAGGTCGGCACTATAAAGATATCCGTCCTGATATGGCTCAAATGTTGCTAGGATGTAAAACTCCAACAAAAAGGACTTCATATAATGTTCACCTGAATAGCTGTGCACCCTGCCTCATTAAATACCACTACCCACCCTCTTAGCATATCGTACTTTGTGCAGGTCCCTTACAAGTTTCACACATCACTCACTGCGGGAGGTCTCTATTCAACACGCTGAGCCATATGGAAGTCAACTAGGATTTTCAGGCTAGAAGGTCAGTTTCATTTGTTGTTGTGTTGTGATGGCACAGTTTGATCCTGTCACTGGCCGATAGTGAACAGGTATACAGCTGTGTGTATAACCAACAGGGAGAGTTGTGTGTGTGTGTAACCAGCAGGGAGAGCTGTGTGTAACCAGCAGGGAGAGTTGTGTGTAACCAGCAGGGAGAGCTGTGTATAACCAGCAGGGAGAGCTGTGTGTGTATGTAACCAAACTGGAGAGCTGTGTGGAACCAGCAGTGAGTTGTGTGTAACCAGCAGGGAGAGCTGTGTGTATATGTAACCAACCTGGAGAGCTGGGTGGAACCAGAAAGGAGAGCTGTGTGGAACCAGCAGGGAGAGTTGTATGTAACCAGCAGGGAGAGCTGTGTGTATATGCAACCAGCAGGGAGAGCTGTGTGTATATGTAACCAACAGGGAGACCTGTGTGTAACCAGAAAGAAGAGATGTGTGTAACCAGCAGGGAGAGTTGTATGTAACCACCAGGGAGAGCTGTGTGTGTATGTGTAACCAGCAGGTAGAACTGTGTGTGTATATGTAACCATTATTGTTTATCTAGTATCTTTACATTGTTCTCGATGTAATTCCCCGTGTGTGTGCATGTATGTGGCTATGTGTGTGTGTGTGGAGTAGGTTGTATGTTATTGTTTATCAAGTATCTTTACATTGTTCTTGATGTAATTCCCCGTGTGTGTGCATGTATGTGGCTATGTGTGTGTGTGTGGAGTAGGTTGTATGTTATTGTTTATCTAGTATCTTTACATTGTTCTTGATGTAATTCCCTGTGTGTGTGCATGTATGTGGCTATGTGTGTGTGTGTGGAGTAGGTTGTATGTTATTGTTTATCTAGTATCTTTACATTGTTCTTGATGTAATTCCCGTGTGTGTGCATGTATGTGGCTATGTGTGTGTGTGTGGAGTAGGTTATATGTTATTGTTTATCTAGTATTTTACATTGTTCTCGATGTAATTCCCCGTGTGTGTGCATGTATGTGGCTATGTGTGTGTGTGTGGAGTAGGTTGTATGTTATTGTTTATCTAGTATCTTTACATTGTTCTTGATGTAATTCCCTGTGTGTGTGCATGTATGTGGCTATGTGTGTGTGTGTGGAGTAGGTTGTATGTTATTGTTTATCTAGTATCTTTACATTGTTCTCGATGTAATTCCCCGTGTGTGTGCATGTATGTGGCTATGTGTGTGTGTGTGGAGTAGGTTGTATGTTATTGTTTATCTAGTATCTTTACATTGTTCTTGATGTAATTCCCTGTGTGTGTGCATGTATGTGGCTATGTGTGTGTGTGTGTGGAGTAGGTTGTATGTTATTGTTTATCTAGTATCTTTACATTGTTCTTGATGTAATTCCCTGTGTGTGTGCATGTATGTGGCTATGTGTGTGTGTGTGGAGTAGGTTGTATGTTATTGTTTATCTAGTATCTTTACATTGTTCTTGATGTAATTCCCTGTGTGTGTGCATGTATGTGGCTATGTGTGTGTGTGTGGAGTAGGTTGTATGTTATTGTTTATCTAGTATCTTTACATTGTTCTTGATGTAATTCCCTGTGTGTGTGCATGTATGTGGCTATGTGTGTGTGTGTGGAGTAGGTTGTATGTTATTGTTTATCTAGTATCTTTACATTGTTCTCGATGTAATTCCCCGTGTGTGTGCATGTATGTGGCTATGTGTGTGTGTGTGGAGTAGGTTGTATGTTATTGTTTATCTAGTATCTTTACATTGTTCTCGATGTAATTCCCTGTGTGTGTGCATGTATGTGGCTATGTGTGTGTGTGTGTGGAGTAGGTTGTATGTTATTGTTTATCTAGTATCTTTACATTGTTCTTGATGTAATTCCCTGTGTGTGTGCATGTATGTGGCTATGTGTGTGTGTGTGGAGTAGGTTGTATGTTATTGTTTATCTAGTATCTTTACATTGTTCTCGATGTAATTCCCCGTGTGTGCGCCTGTATGCTTGTGTGTGGTTACATGTGCACATGTATGGAATAGGTTGTATGTGTGTCTAATAGTTTACTTGCGTGTGTCTAATAGTTTACTTATTGATGGTTATTATTCTGTGTCAACTGTTCCTCTATGTGACGATGTGGATGGTATTACCCTTGTGTGTCTAATAGTTTACTTATTGTTGGTTATTATTCTGTGTCAACTGTTCCTCTATGTGGCGATGTGGATGGTATTACCCTTGTGTGTCTAATAGTTTACTTATTGTTGGTTATTATTCTGTGTCAACTGTTCCTCTATGTGACGATGTGGATGGTATTACCCTTGTGTGTCTAATAGTTTACTTATTGTTGGTTATTATTCTGTGTCAACTGTTCCTCTATGTGACGATGTGGATGGTGTCACCCTTGTGTGTCTAATAGTTTACTTATTGTTGGTTATTATTCAGTGTAAATTGTTCCTCTACATGACGATGTGGACGTATCGTCCTTGTGTGTGTTTAATAGTTGACTTATTTTTGGTTATTATTCAGTGTAAATTGTTCCTCTACATGACGATGTGGACGTTATCGCCCATGTGTGTGTTTAATAGTTGACTTATTGATGGTTATTATTCTGTGTCAACTGTTCCTCTATGTGACGATGTAGACGGTATTACCCTTGTGTGTGTCTAATAGTTGACTTATTGTTGGTTATTATTCAGTGTCAATTGTTCCTCTATGTGACGATGTGGACGGTATCACCCTTGTGTGCCTCTAATATTTTACTTATTGTTGGTTATTATTCAGTGTCAATTGTTCCTCCATGTAATGATGTGGACGGTATTACCCTTGTGTGTGTCTAATATTTTACTTATTATTGATTATTATTCAGTGTCAATTGTTCCTCTATGTGACGATGTGGATGGTATCGCCCTTGTATGTGTCTAATAGTTTACTTATTGTTGGTTATTATTCAGTGTAAATTGTTCCTCTATGTGACGATGTGGATGGTATCGCCCTTGTGTGTGTTTAATAGTTTACTTATTGTTGGTTGTTATTCAGTGTAAATTGTTCCTCTATGTGACGATGTGGACAGTATTACCCTTGTGTGTGTCTAATAGTTTACTTATTGTTGGTTATTATTCAGTGTCAATTGTTCCTCTGCGTGACGATGTGGACGGTGTCACCTTTAGTGCGGGCGGCCTGGGCGACAGTGCGGCCTGGGACAGCTCGTACTGTGCAGACACTCAGTGCCAGGCCCTATTCACAGGAAGCACCCAGTGCAGTGCCCTACAAGTAAGGCCCTAGACACACTAGGCTTGCAGTCACTTTGTGACCTCTTGAAACTAAGAAAACGCAACATAGGTCACCAACCTTCTTGAAAGTTTGTTTTATTTAAGGACGCCTCTAGAGTGCATTGATTTTTATCATCAGTTATTGGACGTCAAACATATGGTCATTCTGACATAATTCTTTGGAGGAAACCAGCTGCCGCCACATAGGCTACTCTTTCCGATAAGTAGCAATGGGTCTTTTATATGCACTTTTCCACAGACCGGATAGCACATACCACAGCCTTTGATGAACCAGTTGTGGACCACTGGTTGGAACGGAAAATAGCCGAAACTGCAAATGTGTCCACTGAACAGGATCGATTGGATGACCCATGCCTTCACAGGTGGACACTACCGCTTGAGCTACGTCCCGCTCCCCCAACCTTCTTGCGACCAAAGCAAAAAGAAAACTGGGGGGAGGGGGGAGGGTTTAATTGTGACTGCAGTAAAGATAGGTTGGCGATTGGTCGGGGACTGATCGGAGACTGATTTGTTACTGGTTTGTGACTGATCGGTGTTCAATTGCAGATCTTTCGAAAATCAGTCCAGAACCACTAGCCGACCAATCGCCAACAGATTGCCAAAATTAATATGGCATGTTTCCACTTCAAATATCTCTAAAGTTAACGATTAAAGATAAAAGTTACTTTAGACCAAATTAAAGTCGATTATAACAATCAACCTGATACATCTCATCATTGGTTAGACGGGATGGCCGAATGAGTTGAGCATCCGTCTCCCATTCTGGAAATCATGGGATCGAACCCTGGTCGAGTCAAACCGATGACTTAAAAATTTATACTTGTTGCTTCCTAGCCTGGCGCTCTGCATTATTAGGATAGGGCAAGGAGCAGCGGAATGAGGAAGACCAATCGTCCACAATTGAAATTTCCTCTGCTTAATCAACTAATCTACCCACAAAAATTTAACAGAAACTCAAAAGCATCGGATTATGCAACTTTAAAATATTTATTTATAACTTTATTTTCATTTTTATTTTAACCGATAGCATATTGAAGAATGAACTTTGGATGATGACCGACACTTGTTTGCTTTCTCTCACCCACACACCAGGACCTACGAGGCGGGTGCAGACCGGGGCAGTGTGCCGGCTCATGCGGACGTGGTGATTGTCGGTGGTGGTGTGGCCGGGTGTTCGACTCTGTACCACCTCTCCAAGTACGGCCTGACGAATGCAGTTCTCCTGGAGAAGGATGCTCTTACAGCTGGCACTACGTGGCACACGGCTGGTAAGTCCCGCTACTTGACCCATATTGCAAGTCCCTCTACTTGACCCATATTGCAAGTCCCGCCACTCGAGCCATATTACAAGTCCCTCTACTTGATCCGTATTGCAAGTCTGTCTACTTGACCCATATTACAAGTCCCTCTACTTGACCCATATTATAAGTCCCTCTACTTGACCCATATTGCAAGTCCTGCCACTCAACCCATATTGCACGTCCCATTACATAACCTAAATTACAAGTCCCTCTACTTGACCTATATTACATGTCCCTCTACTTGACCCGTATTTCAAGTATCTCTACTTTCCCTATATTACAAGTCCCGCTAGTTGACCTCTATTACAAGTCCTGCTACTCAACCCACATTACAAGTGCCTCTACTTGACCCATATTGCAAGTCCCTCTACTTGACCCATATTACAAGTCCCTCTACTTTACCCATATTGCAAGTCCTGCCACTCGACCCATATTTCACGTCCCATTACTTAACCCAAATTACAAGTCCCTCTACTTGACCTATATTACATGTCCCTCTACTTGACCCATATTGCAAGTATCTATACTTGCCCTATATTACAAGTCCCGCTACTTGACCTATATTGCAAGTCCTGCTACTGAACCCACATTACAAGTCCCTCTACTTGACCCATATTACAAGTCCCTCTACTTGACCCATATTGCAAGTCCCTCCACTTGACCCATATTACAAGTCCCTCCACTTGACCCATATTACAAATCCTGCCACTCGACCTATATTGCAAGTCCCATTACTTAACCCAAATTACAAGTCCCCATACTTGACCTATATTACATGTCCCTCGACTTGACCAATATTGCAAGTATCTATACTTGCCCTATATTACAAGTCCCGCTACTTGACCTATATTGCAAGTCCTGCTACTCAACCCACATTACAAGTGCCTCGACTTGACTCATATTGCAAGTCCCGCCACTTGACCCATATTACAAGTCCCTCTACTTGACCCATAATACAAGTCCTGCCACTCGACCCATATTGCACGTCCCATTACTTAACCCAAATTACAAGTCCCTCTACTTGACCTATATTACATGTCCCTCGACTTGACCCATATTGCAAGTATCTATACTTGCCCTATATTACAAGTCCCGCTACTTGACCTATATTGCAAGTCCCGCTACTCAACCCACATTACAAGTGCCTCTACTTGAGCCAACTTTACACTAATTAGCAAGTAGACACTTGTTTGAGATTGAGAGTAGTTAGATTGAGAGTAGTAATGGAAGTGAGACTAATAGGCCTGTCACATTACGACGCTTCTCTCCAACGCGCGTCGACATATGTGATTTTCGGGCGGAACGTTGGTACACGTCAGGAAGCGTTAGGCGCGCGTTGATGATCGGCGACGGTCGGCGAGGATCGTCGGCGCGCGTCGAAAGTTTTGTGCTTGCACAAAACTTTCGATGTGTGCCAACGTGTGGGTGCGGACATTATGGGGACGTTAGGAGGACGTCGAGATCCGTTTGACGCGCTGGAATAACTTTATGCGAACGCTATGCGCACGCCCACACGTTGTGCCAAACACGTCGCTTTGTTGTTTTATGACCTAGCTACATCTAAGGTCATATCAGGACGGCCCACCAAAACTTTCGGCTGCACACTACTAACACGTTGCGTTGACGTCGAACTTTTTCCCACCGCGCCGACATGTCCCGACACGTACAACTTATTTTGCGCGTTGGCGGCGCACCGGCGAGAAGCGTCGTAATGTGACAGCACCATAATAGATAGTGGGTAAAGCATTTTTGCCTTGTTACCAGTTCAAGTAAAATTGCTTCTAATGTAGAACCGATTATTCCATGTACGAATGTAATTATTGTAGTTGACCTCTTCATTTGCATACAGTTGACCAGATAATAAGAACACTTGTTATTATAACCTACTCTTACCGCTGCAGTATTTCAGTGTTCACAACATGCGTAATTCAGCCTATTTTCACTTCAAATATCTCCAAAGTTAACCCTGAGATGGCTGAATGAGTTGAGAGCCCACTTTCAGTGACACAAGTTGTGGGATTAAAACCCTAGGTTCAAACTCCAGTTGAGTCAAACCAATGACATAAAAATGTATACTTGTCACATAACTTGTTGTTCAGCATCAATAGGAATTAGGGTGTGACAAGGCCGTTCGTGGAGTTCTCTATGCCAAAGTGGTTAGAGTGTCTGACTTTTTTCTAGGTCGGACTCCTAATCTGAACGTCGGTGGTTCGATTCCCCATGCCCCCCACCTCTGCCAATTTGGATTTCCACCACTGTGTATAACTTACAGCGTCATCAAAGGCCAGTTGCTCTCATACCATGTCTATGTGGTGTGGGAGGATAAAAATCCCTTAGGTCGGTAAAAGTGTAGGCTCTGGCTTTCTATCGACGGGAAACTGTTTAATGGTGAAAACAAGTCTATTCAGACTTATCCATGATAGGCGGTATAATTCTTCGAGAGAAAAAAATCAAACAAGGAGAAGTGGAATGAGGAAAACCAACTGTCCTCAATCGAAATTCCACCCAGCAAAAATAAAGTAAAAGATAGAATTACTTAGTATTAAAGATGTACCACCAGAAGCAATTGCTGCTATAATATGGATTTACTTACGTGATTTCCTATAGGTCTCGTGTGGAGCCTGCGTCCAAGTGACCTAGATATCGAGTTGTTGATTGAGAGTCGGCGTCTGATGACGTCACTGGAGGAGGAGACGGGTGTGCACCCCGGCTGGATCAACAATGGCGGTCTCTTTGTCGCCTCCAACAAGGAGAGGCTCGACGAGTACAAGCGCTTAGCTGTGGTTAGTCAAGGAATATTTTGTTTGGGATTTTTTTATTAGCAACAAAATGTTGCCTAGGTGGTGTAGTGGTTAGCACACTAGCCTGGAATGCTGGAGATGTGGATTCGAATCCTTCTCTAGGCACAATATTTCCCATTTTCATCATCCCCACAACATTGGTGCCATGACCAGGATCCTATACAAGCTATGTGCTGCATAGGTGTTTAACCTACCCTGTGTATGTATCTTTAAATGCATTGCCCGTATGTATGTAAATTGTAATTGTAAGCACTAAAATAACTTACGAACGTAAACCATTTAAAAGACTTACAATTCCAACAGAATGACTAGTACCCAGACCAGACAGGATGGCTGAATGAGTTGAGCGTCCATCTCTTGTTTTGGGAGATCAGGGGATCCGAACCAATGGGTTCATGGGTTCGAACCCTGGTCGAGTCAAATCAATGACTTAGAAATTGATACTTGTCACTTCCTAGCCTGGCGCTCGGCATTATTAGGATTGGGCAAGGCGTGGTTGGCTCAGTGTCAGGATAATGTGACTGAGTGGGATATCAGGTCATAGTGCTGGTGGCCTGGTCTCCCAGTGGAACAGCACTATAAAGTCGTCATGAGTGCGCACTGTCACAAGTTGGTGCCCGTCCTTATATTACCTTAGATGTTGGTAGGATGCAAAACAACAAGCAAACTGTAGTACTCTGCACTGACCTCTCACTGTCTCAGGTCAAGAGCAACATAGACAGGCGGGCGTGGATGGGGTGATGACATCAGGGATCCTAGTTGGTGTAATGGTTAGCACATTAGCACGGAATGCAAGAGATGTGGGTTCGAATCCTGCTCTAGGCGCAATATTTCTCATTTCCATCACATAATAATAATAATAATAATAATAATAATAATCGATTTAATCAAAGTTAACTGTGTTCCTTTTTTTAATTAAAATTTGTTATTGTTGCAGTTGGGGCGGGCGTTTGGCTTGGAGTCTGAGGTTCTGAGTCCAGAGGAGACGAAGGCCCTGTACCCGCTGATGAACGTGGACGACGTGTACGGCACTCTGCACAGCCCGGCAGACGGCACCATCGACCCGGCACAGTACTGCGACGCGCTGACACGGGCCGCCAGGGGACGCGGCGCGCAGGTGCGGCCTACTCCCCCCCCCCCCCATGAACCCCCACCCCACTCCCCGTGTGTCGTGTGGTGCTTGTGTATGCTTTGTTGTGCAGCCTGTGTATGATGCGTATGGTACTACTGTCTGTGCGTATTCATGGTGTGTAGTACTTTGTGTGTATACTAGGTAGAGTTGTGTGGTATATTTTGGTGAATGCCATGTAGAGCAGGATAGTACTTTATCCTGGTTTGATTTATGTTTTGATGTGCAGTAAAACCTCTCTAACCGACCACCTCCACAGATCGACCACTCCCCTATATCGATCACTTTATTTGCGTCCCAAACGATCACCCATGCAATACCATTGTAACGATAACAAAAAAAACCTAAACCGACCACCTCCCTTATTGAACCATTTAAAGTCGGTCCCATGGTCGGTCGATTTAGAGAGGTTTTACTATACAACTTGTTTCTGTGTATCTCTTCTTGCCTCCCTCTCTTCTTGCCTCTCTCGCTTCTTGCCTCCCTCTCTTCTTGCCTCCCTCTCTTCTTGCCTCTCTCGCTTCTTGCCTCCCTCTCTCCTTGCCTCCCTCTCTCCTTGCCTCCCCCTCTCCTTGCCTCCCTCTCTCCTTGCCTCCCTCTCTCCTTGCCTCCCTCTCTCCTTGCCTCCCCCTCTCCTTGCCTCCCTCTCTCCTTGCCTCCCTCTCTCATTGCCTCCCTCTCTCTTGCTCTCCTCTTCATTGCCTCCCTCTCTCCTTGCCTCCCTCTCCTTGCCTCCCTCTCTCATTGCCTCCCTATCTCATTACCTCCCTCTCTCATTGCCTCCCTCTCTCATTGTCTGCCTCTCTCATTGCCTCCATCTCTCCTTGCCTCCCTCTCTCCTTGCCTCTCTCTCTCCTTGCCTCCCCCTCTCCTTGCCTCCCTCTCTCATTGCCTCCCTCTCTCATTGCCTCCCTCTCTCCTTGCCTCCCTCTCTCCTTGCCTCTCTTGCTACTTGCCTCCCTCTCTCCTTGCCTCCTCTCTCTTGCCTCCCTTCTCCTGTCCCCTTCTCCTTGCCTCCTCTTCCCTTGCTCCCTCTCTCTTGTCTCCCTCTCTCCTTGCCTCCCTCTTCCTTGCCTCCCTCTCTCCTTGTCCCCCTTCTCCTTGCCTCCCCTCTCCTTGCCTCCCTCTCTCCTTGCCTCCTCTCTCCTTGGCTCCCTCTCTCCTTGCTCCCTCTTCCTTGCCTCCCTCTCTCCTTGCCTCCCCCTCTCCTTTCCTCCCTCTCTCCTTGCCTCCCTCTCTCATTGCCTCCCTCTCTCATTGCCTCCCGCTCTTCTTGCCTCCCTCTCTCCTTGCCTCCCGCTCTCATTGCCTCCCCCTCTCCTTGCTTCCCTCTCTCCTTGCCTCCCTCTCTCCTTGCCTCCCCCTCTCCTTGCCTCCCTCTCTCCTTGCCTCCCTCTCTCCTTGCCTCCCTCTCTCCTTGCCTCCCTCTCTCCTTGCCTCCCTCTCTCCTTGCCTCCCTCTCTCCTTGCCTCCCCCTCTCCTTGCCTCCCTCTCTCCTTGCCTCCCTCTCTCCATTGTCTGCCCCTCTCCTTTCCTCCCTCTCTCCTTGCCCCCTCTCTCTTGCCTCCCTCTCTCCTTGCCTCCCCCTCTCCTTGCCTCCCTCTCTCCTTGCCTCCCTCTCTCATTGTCTCCCCCTCTCCTTTGCCTCCCTCTCCTGCTCCCTTCTCCTTGCCTTCTCTCCTTGCCTCCTCTCTCCTTGCCTCCCTCTCTCATTGCTCCCTTCTCCTTGCCTCCCTCTCTCTTGCCTCCCTCTCTCATTGTCTGCCCCTCTCCTTGCCTCCATCTCTCCTTGCCTCCCTCTCTCCTTGCCTCCCTCTCTCCTTGCCTCCCTCTCTCCT
>JASIRB010004144.1:0-17233 GCA_030323885.1 Branchipolynoe longqiensis | reverse complement strand
AGGAAGAATGGAAGAGGAGGAGATGGAATGGATGATAGATGAGGGAGGAAGAATGGAAGAGGAGGAGATGGAATGGATGATAGATGAGGGAGGAAGAATGGAAGAGGAGGAGATGGAATGGATGATAGATGAGGGAGGAAGAATGGAAGAGGAGGAGATGGAATGGATGATAGATGAGGGAGGAAGAATGGAAGAGGAGGAGATGGAATGGATGATAGATGAGGGAGGAAGAATGGAAGAGGAGGAGATGGAATGGATGATAGATGAGGGAGGAAGAATGGAAGAGGAGATGGAATGGATGATAGATGGGGGAGGAAGAAGGGAAGGTTGAGAGAGAGTGTGTGAGTGAGTGAGTGAGTGAGTGACTGAGTGAGTGAGTGTGTGAGTGAGAGATGGGGTGAGCAGAAGAGATGAGTAGGGAGGAGAGGAGGAGCGTTTTGAAAGGAGAAGC
Source organism: Branchipolynoe longqiensis (assembly GCA_030323885.1). Taxonomy (NCBI): domain Eukaryota; kingdom Metazoa; phylum Annelida; class Polychaeta; order Phyllodocida; family Polynoidae; genus Branchipolynoe; species Branchipolynoe longqiensis. The sequence goes on along the minus strand of JASIRB010004144.1, from coordinate 16,782 downwards.
GAGGAGAGAGGAAACAAGGGGAAGGGAGGAGAGGGACAGGAGAGGAGGGAAGTCTTGAAGGGGGGAAGGGAGAGGGAGTGAGGGGAGGGGAGGTGGGGAAGGGAAGGGATGAGTAAGAGTGAGATGGACAGGAGAGGAGGGACGTCTTGAAGAGGGGAAGGGAGAGAGAGAGGAGAGGGGAGGTGGGGAGGGGAAGGTATGAGTAAGAGTGAGAGGGGCAGGAGAGGAGGGACGTCTTGAAGAGGGGAAGGGAGAGAGAGGAGAGAGGAGGTGGGGAGGGGAAGGTATGAGTAAGAGTGAGAGGGGCAGGAGAGGAGGGACTTCTTGAAGAGGGGAAGGGAGAGAGAGGAGAGAGGAGGTGGGGAGGGGAAGGTATGAGTAAAGGGGCTGTCACATTAGGGTTTTTTGCGGGAGCGTATGGCAGCGTAAGCGCGTTACGTCATATACGTCGGTATACGCCGCCATACGCTACGCATACGCCGACATATGCCGTCATACACCGTCATACGCTGATCCTCCAACAAGCCTGTTTCCTTGCTCAATATTTTCAGCATATGGCAGCGTATGGATCATACGCTGCTCATACGCTAGGCGTACGCTATGCATACACCGGCATAGGTTATGCATAGGTTAGGGGTATGTCGGCATAGGTTGGGCATATGCTGGATTGACACCCGGCGGGTGTCTCTTGCGTACCCCCAATGTTCTGTAAAAGTGGTGTCACACTATGGCGTATGGCATTAGCGTATGGATTTTCGACCCATACGCCGTCATACGCTTCACATACGCTATGCATATGCTATACATACACCGTCATACGCCGTCATACGCGCGTCCATCCAAATTTTAAATTTTCGGCGTATGGCTCATACGCTGCTCATATGCTGCTCATACGCTCGACGTACGCTATGCGTATGCCGACATAGGTTACGCATAGGTTGGGCGTACGCTGAACTTGTCAATCACAACTGTCAAACCTCATCACAGTACGCCGCGCATAGGTCGGGATACGCTTTGAATACGCCGCCATAGGCTAGGGGTAGGTTAGGCATAGGTTAGGCATAGGTTAGGCATACGCTTCAGATGCCGCTGGGACCTCGTGCGTAGCGTATGACGGCATATGACGGCGTATGATGGTGTATGGGTCGAAAACCGCATATGCCAGCATACGCTAACGCCATACACCGTAATGTGACAGGGCCTTTAGAGTGAGAGGGACAGGAGGGGAGGGACGTCTTGAAAACGGGGAGGAAGCAGAGAGAGGAAGGCGTAGAGGGTGTGTGTGTAACTGTGAGGGCAGCAGAAGGGCGGGTGGGGGGGCAGCAGGAGAATGAGTGGAACCCTCTCCGCCATAGTGAAGCGTTGCGCGGGTCGTCCTTTGAATGTTGTTTTACGCCCTAGCAACATATATGGTCATGTCAGGACGGGCACCGACTTGTGACAGTGCACACTCATGGCAACTTTATATATATAGTGCTTCCCCATCAGGAGACCAGACCGCTAACACCAGACTGCAGACACCATGACCTGATATCCCACTCAGTCACATTATCCTGACACCGAGCAGCCAACCAGTCCTTGCCCTATCTTAATATAATAATTCCGAGCGTCAGGCTATGTAGTGAGCAACAAGTATCAATTTTGTAAGTCATTAGTTTGACTCGACCGGGAATTGAACTCCTGACCTTCCGCACGGGGAGTCTGCGCTCTACCGACTCGGCCATCGCGTCCGGTGGTTGTCCCCTTTGAGGCGGGCGCTGACAGGGCGACACGGCCGTCCGGGGGCGCTGTTTATCGCCGCTGTACATCAGTTCCACAGCGCCCTCTTCTGCCCGAGAGGCTGGCATCTCGGTGTCGCAGTTTAAAAAGGTACCCGATTTAAAACAGGGCCTTTCGCAATGCGCATGCGTCAAAGTTGAATGGGAAGCCTGACATCTTGTCTGAATTTCTGGTAGGGGAGCTCTCTGGAATTCTAGGGTGAGACAGGCAAGGATTCCTTCAGGAATCGTTGTAGTGATTATTTTATGCTCGATTGTATATATTATCCTCTGCACTAACAAGTTAACAAGCAGACGGGATGGCCGAATGAGTTAGAGCGTCTGCCTCCCGAGTTGGTAGATCATGGGATCGTGGGTTCGAATCCTGGTCGAGTCAAACCAATGACTTAAAAATTGATACTTGTTGCTTCCTAGCCAGGCGCTACGCATTATTAGGATAGGGCAAGGAGCAGTGGAATGAGGAATACCAGTCGTCTGCGACTGGAATTTCCCCTGCTTAAACAACTAATGTTAAAAAAAAAAAAAATTAACAACATGGGTACAGTCTTAATCATGCGCATGCACACAGTGAAAAGCCCCGTTTTAAACCGGGTACCCTTTAAACTGCGACACCGGAGCTGCGTCCTCACGCCTGTCACGTGAGCAAACCAGCATGCATGGCCCGCGTCCGCCGTGGGCCGCCCCTAAATAAGAGCGGCGTCCTTAATGCGGGGCTTTAAACGGCCCGACTGGATTCAACGGGCGAGTTGGCACCGACATTAATCAGGTCGTGTGTGGGGTGCACCAACAATTTGTAGGCGCTGTTTTGGGTGTTTTTTTTTACTCGAACACAGCACACGGACAGACCGGCTGTTTTGCCAATAATAATAATAATAATGATGATAATAAGGATAATAAAGGGGATAATAAGGATAGTCATCATATAATATAAACGATAAGGATAATAAGGATGGATCGTTTGCGGTGGCCGAATCGGTAGAGCGTGGGCCTCGCGTGCGGGAGATCGGGAGTCCTGTTCCCGGTCGAGTCAAACAAAATGACTTATAAAATTGATACTTGTCGCTTCCTAGCCTGGCATTAATAGGATAGGGCAAGGACTGGTTAGCTCAGTGTCAGGATAATGTGACTGAGTGGGATATCAAGTCATGGTGCCGGCAGCCTGATTTACCAAGGGGGCAGCACTATAAAATCACCATGACTGTGCACTGTCACAAATCGGTACCTGTCCTGATATGACCTTAGATGTTGCCAGGATGTAAAACTTCAACAACCAATAATAACTGGCAGGGATGATAAGGATAATGAAGATGCTAAGGGAAATGAGGTATATGGTAATAAGGTAATAAGGGTTTTTATATGATAGGCATGATGATCATGATGATCATGAGGATGCTAAGAGATTATAGGAATTATAAGGATAATAATGGCGATATGGATGATATAGATGATAAGCGATTAGAGGAATGATACGGATAATGATGATAGAGGCGATAGGAATGATATGGATGATAAGGATTATACCTTATATGAATGTTTTGTTGTTGGAGTTTTACTTCCTGACAACATCTAAAGTCATATCAGGACAGGAAACGACTTGTAACAGTGCACACTCATGGTGACTTTATAGTACTGCCCCACTGGGAAATCCGGCCGCCAGCACCATGACCTGATATCGCACTCAGTCAGATTAGCCTGACACTGAGCTAACCAGTCCTTACCTTATCCTATTAATGCAGAGTGGCAAGCTAGGAGGCGACAAGTATCAATTTTGTAAGTCATTGGTTTGACTCGACCGGGAATTGAACTCCCGATCTCCCGCATGGAAAGCCCCGTCCACTATGTAACTGAACTATATGTGTGTATGTACCAATGGCCGGAAGGCTGGTGTCTCTCTGGGCTATGAAAATAATATTTATTAAGATTTAAAAAAAACACCATTTTAACAACAACAACAAACATGTTTTTCTTGGCCGCCAGAGTAGGTGCCGCTCGACACGCTTTTCTGTAGCACTATATACACCCCGGTCACGCGCTGAAAGCCTACTTCACGGTGCGTACACAGCTCACACAATGTGGGCAGTGCTGAGGGCCCCACACCACGCATTGTGTTTGCGCACGGTGCGCTGGGTGCGCACTCTGAAAAACGTAAAGTTCACACCTCACAGTAGCCCATCACACCGTGCATGAGGCACACCACTCACCACACACACACACCACACACACACACCACACACACACACAAATATATACATACACATACCCACAGATATACACTCATATATATAATATATATATATAAATATATAAAATAGCGGTTCGTTGGCATTGCTCAGTGTGGAAATACATATACAGTATAACCCCGTTAAACCAAGCTCGGTTAAGCCAAACGATCGGTTAATCCAAACTTTTTCAGCGGCCCGGCAAAATTCTACCATTTATCATACAAAAAAGTTGGTTAAACCAAAGTCGGTTAATCCAAATTATCGGTTAATCCAAACAAAAATGTGGTTATAAGGTCATCTGAGATCCCACCGACTTTTTTATAATGAACCATCATTAGGGGGTTGACCACGACGGTTAGTGTAATAAGGGACCTAACTGTTCATAAAGGGCAAGGAATGCAAGGAACGTCTCAATCACATTTTAAGAGTTCACAACTTTGTTTCTGTTCCTACCACCATCTAATCTCTTTAAATGTCGATGGTATGAATAAATACTTCCCCTCCATTTCGTTTATAGTCAAGATACTCCCAATTACAGTATTTAAAGCCATATTATTGTCTGAAACATCAGAGCGCCAATGAAACACGTCTGATGGGTCCGGGCCCCACGGCTCGAACCTTTTACGTTGCTAGGAGAGTACCATGGGATGCCGCGGTTCGTCTCCTAGCAACGAGTTACAGCAGTAAACCCTTCCGCGGATTCGATGGCCAATGGAGGTTCGTCTTGGCGAGCAGCCACTCGACCCAAGCCCGCACTGGCCATAGCTCGATTATAGTCTTGCCCACTTCTCATATATATATATATATATATATATATATATATATATATATATATTATAATATATATAATATATAATATATTGGATATATATGGATAGTGATAAGCCCCTTATCCTTCCGCCTCCTCTCCTACCCCCCCCCCCCCCACCCCCCCCGATTGGTGGTTGGGGGGGGGGGGGGCTACCGGCATGCACCGTTCCACCGCCTGCGCGGGTCTTGACACTCCACTCGCTCGGAAGTTTTTTTTATACATATATTCCACACTGTGCAATATATGTATATATCCATACTGGATCTGTACCTAGCTTAGCCGCCGCCGCAAAAAATCCAGCATCCACACCCTCGTAGACACAGATGTTCACTGCACACACCAAGCAGATCTCTCTGAGCGTGCCTTGTGGTACACACGGCGGCGTGGCGGCGGCGTCACACCTTTCAGTGCACGCAGTTCTCAGTTCGCGGCTGGCAGATAGGCCAAAAAAAGAATAATTTGGTTATCGTCCTTTTGAAATAAAAATTAAGGTCGGGTGGCCGGATTTTATTTTAATGAAAATTTTTTAGTTATTTTTAAAATATTCTTTTTATGTAGACGTAATACGTAACCAGACGCGATGGCCGAATGAGTTGAGTGTTCGCCTTCCATTCTGATAGATCATGGGATTTGAACTCCTGGATTCGAACCAACGCTGAGTCAAACCAATGACTTAAAAATTGATACGAAAGTTGAATTGCTGCTAGCCCTATACATTTTTAACAGTTAAAAAAATCAAATAAAAAGCGAGCGATTTTTCAGGCAGGGCCGGGGACGATCACCAATTAAATTTTGTATTTGGCCTTATCACATTTCACACCGTGTAGACTGTAAAGACAGGCCGCCCGTGTTAGTCACACCTCGCCTTCTGCACTACACGCCGCCTAGCGGGCAGCACCATCCATATCCCCCCCCCCCCCTCCTCCACACCCACCATGCATGCAGCCCACTTCCGGTGGTACACAAACCACACAGAGTGGCCTAGTGGGTAGGGTGCCCACTTCCCATCTATCTGCAAGGTCACAGGATCCATTCCCACCTGGGTCAAGCCAAATGCAAATTGAATGCTCCGAGCCTGGTTTCCCTCAGCATTACCAGGATAGTGTGTGCACTGGTTGGCTCTGTGCCAGGATAATGTGACTGGGATGCCATATAAGAGCGGAAGGTCACGGATTCGAATCCAGGCCAAGTCAAACCGATCTTTTTAAAAACTAAATTGATGCATGTTTTTACCTACCCTGGAAGTTGGCATTACTAGGATAAGACTAGGACTGGTTTGCTCAATACCAGTGTCACGTGACTGAGTGGGCAAACGGGTCATGGTACTTGTGGCCTAGACTCCCAGTGGGGCAACACTATAAAGTCGCCACGCGTGCACACTTTCACAAGTAGGAACCTGTCCTGACATGACCTTAGATGCTGCTAGGACCCTGTCCTGACATGACCTTAGATGCTGCTAGGACATAAAACCTCAACAAACAAGGAAACCATATCGTGGTACCGGTGACGTGGTATCCCAGTGAGGTAGCATTATAAAACCACCATCAGTGTGTATCATCGCCAATCCATAGGTGTCGTGATAGGTCCTTAGATGTTGCTAGGATCTACCCCCCCCCCCCAACCCACACAAAAATCAGCAACAACAACAACAACAACACAACAACAAAAAGATAACATCGCATACTCGACGGTGAACAAACTTTTATTGAATGTATTCGAAGGTACCAAAGTTGATGCCCCCCCTGCCCCTTCTGTTCTAACCAGGCTTCTGGCCAAACTGATGGATGCAGTAGCAAAGTCGGTAGCGCGCAGGCCTCCCGTGCACGATATCGGGAGTTCGATTCGCGGTCAAATCAAACCAATGACTTAAAAAATTGATACTTATCGCTTCCTAGTCAGGATAATGCAAGGACTGGTTAGCTCAGTATCAGGATAATGTGACTGAGTGGGATATCAGATCATGGTGTTGGTGGGCTGGTTTCCCAGTAGGGCAGCACTATAAAATCGCCATGAGCGCGCACTGTCACAAGTCGGTACCCATCCTGTTATGACCTTAAATGTTGCCAGGACGTAAAACTCCAACAACCAACCAAAGTCACCACTAAGTGATGGCCATCCCCATATTGACAGTCGCCATTTAATTTTTGTGGATACACATATATATGAGCCTGTCTCAAAAGGTGATAACTCTTTTTTTTTTGCCGATTGTAACGATTGACACAAAAGAACAGAGAAATGGTTACACTGAAAACACAAGGACATTTGCTTCAAATCAATATGTATTCTATTGGGATTATGAAACACCATGTAAAAAAACAAATCAGTTTATCCTGAGCAAATGCATAAACAGATAGTATGTTGATCGTTACAATGGACAAAGTTTTGTCCCATATTGCTTAGCACCTTTTGAGACAGTCTCATATATTTTTTAATAAAGAATATATTCCGCACTTGTCAGATTGTGCAATTACCACCGGTTGTCAGCCCGCCTCCATCCGGCTGCTTTAATTCCATTGCTCACTTAGCTCATTAACCGTGTGTGTAGCCTTGGGCTCCGGGACTGTACACCTGCCTAATGGGATCCACTGTGCACCCACATCTCCCCGCCACCCCCACTCAGCCCCCTCCACCCCCACTCAGACCCCTCTCTAGACCCCACCCCTCAATCCCCACTCCATCTCTCCATCTCCGTCCAATCCAATTCAAATTCCTCTAATTTCCCTCCAACCCCCTCCATCCCACTCAGCCTCCTCCACCCCCACTCACCCTCCTCCACCCCCACTCACCCCCCTCTAGGTTCCAACCCCTCAATCCCCACTCCATCTCACTTCAACTTCCTCTAATCTCCCTCCAACCCCCTCCATCCCACTCAGCCCCCTCCAGGCCGCCCCTCCACCTAACTCCATCTCTGTCCAACCCACTTCAACTTCCTCTAATCTCCCTCCAAACACCAGACAACTCCCTCCATCCCACTCCAGCTCCCTCCACGCCCCATCTACCATGCCAACTCCCATGTCAACCTGCCTCCAAAACCCCACTTGAAAGCTCCCTCCAAACCCCACTTCAAACCCCACTTCAAACCACAATCTAACCCCCGTTCCAACCTCACTCCAACCCCCACTCCAACCTCACTCCTCACCCCACTCCAACTCCCACACCAACCCCCACTCCAATCCCCATTCCAATCCCAACTCCAACGTCACTCCAACCCCACTTCAGCCTCCTTCCTAATCACACGCCAAACCACACACCAAACCTCCCTCTAATCTCCACTCCAAACCCCACTCCAGCCTCCTTCCTAATCACACTCCAAACCACACACCAAACCTCCCTCTAATCTCCACTCCAAACCCCACTCCAGCCTCCTTCCTAATCACACTCCAAACCACACACCAAACCTCCCTCTAATCCCCACTCCAAACCCCACTCCAGCCTCCTTCCTAATCACACTCCAAACCACACACCAAACCTCCCTCTAATCCCCACTCCAAACCCCACTCCAGCCTCCTTCCTAATCACACTCCAAACCACACACCAAACCTCCCTCTAATCCCCACTCCAAACCCCACTCCAGCCTCCTTCCTAATCACACTCCAAACCACACACCAAAACCTCCCTCTAATCCCCACTCCAAACCCCACTCCAGCCTCCTTCCTAATCACACTCCAAACCACACACCAAACCTCCCTCTAATCCCTACTCCAAACCCCACTCCAGCCTCCTTCCTAATCACACTCCAAACCACACACCAAACCCCCCTCTAATCCCCACTCCAAACCCCACTCCAGCCTCCTTCCTAATCACACTCCAAAGCACACACCAAACCTCCCTCTAATCCCCACTCCAAACCCCACCCAAGCCTCCTTCCTAATCACACTCCAAAGCACACACCAAACCTCCCTCTAATCTCCACTCCAAAGCCCACTCCAGCCTCCTTCCTAATCACACTCCAAAGCACACACCAAAACCTCCCTCTAATCCCCACTCCAGCCTCCTTCCTAATCACACTCCAAAGCACACACCAAACCTCCCTCTAATCCCCACTCCAGCCTCCTTCCTAATCACACTCCAAACCACACACCAAACCTCCCCCTAATCCGCACTCCAACCTCACTCCAGCCTCCTTCCTAATCACACTCCAAATGACACACCAAACCTCCCTCTAATCCCCACTCCAAACCCCACTCCAGCCTCCTTCCTAATCACACTCCAAATCACATCCCAAACCTCCCTCTAATCCCCACTCCAAACCCCACTCCAGCCTCCTTCCTAATCACACTCCAAACCACCCACCAAACCTCCCTCTAATCCCTACTCCAAACCCCACTCCTCCAGCCTCCTTCCTAATCACACTCCAAACCACACACCAAACCTCCCTCTAATCCCCACTCCAAACCCCACTCCAGCCTCCTTCCTAATCACACGCCAAACCACACACAAAACCTCCCTCTAATCCCCACTCCAACTTCACTCCAGCCCCCACTCCAAACCCCACTTCAAACCTCCCTTCAAACCACACTCCAACCTCCCTCCACACCCTACTCCAACCCCCACTCCAACCCCCACTCCACCATCCTCCTTCCACCCCTCACCCTCATCTCCCCACCCCCCAGCTTCCACCAATAAACTCGGCAATGCTGGACTTTAAATGAGGACAAACCACGTGGGTTTAAACGGCCTCTAACTGCCGGCACACCCTGATTTACCGCCAGGGGGTAAATACACCGCGTCACTAAAAATGTGCATGGAGATTATCGGCGCTGGGAGATTGCAGTTTGGTATCAGTCAGCTGCGCGAAGAACTGCGGGAACAGAGGTGGTGGTGGTGGTGGTGGTGGTGGTGGTGGTGGTGGGGTGTGTGTGTGTGCGCAATTAGCGATTCTAATGCTTAAAAACATTTGGTGATAAGCAGACATTAGCCAGCAGACATTGGCCCCTGTAGGGTTGTTTGTGTGTGTGTGTGTGTGTGTGTGTGTGTACAGGTGTGTGTGTGTGCGCGCAATTGGCGATTCTAATGCTTAAACATTTGGTGATAAGCAGACATTTGCCAGCAGACATCGGCCCATATTGGGTTGTTTGTGTGTGTGTGTGCGTGTGTGCGTGTGTGCGTGTGGATGGGTTGGTTACTTGTTGGAGTTTTACATCCTGGCAACATCTAATGTCATATCAGGACGGGTACCGACTTGTGACAGTGCGCACACATGGTGACTTTATAGTGCTGCCCCACTGGCAGACCAGGGCAGCAAGCACCATGACTTGGTATCCCACTCAGTCACATTATCCTGACACTGAGCCAACCAGTCCTTGCCCTATCCTAATCATGGCGAGCGCCTGGCTAGGAAGTGACAATAATATCAATTTTTAAGTCATTGGTTTGACTCGACCAGCGGGTTCGAATTCCACGATCTACCAAAATGGGAGACGGACGCTCAACTCATTCGGCCATCCCACCTGGTCGTGTGTGGGTGTGTGGGTGTGAGGGGGGGGGGGGTGTGAGGGGGGAGTGTTTATTTGTCCATCTCTGAAGGAAGTGCTCAGTTACAATTAGGGTTCTGGAATTAAGTCTGTGCTTAATTGTGTCGGTTCATTTAACTGAGTCCTCCGATAATGTGATGAGGTGGGAGTGTGTGTTTAGGAGTGTGGAGTGTGTGGAGGAGTGTTTACTGTGTGGAGGAGTGTGTACTGTGTGGAAGAGTGTGTGTGTGGAGGAGTATGTGTGGAGCGGTGTGTAGTGTGTGGAGGAGTGTGTGTGTGGAGGAGTGTGTGTGTGGAAGAGTGCGTGTGTGGAAGAGTGCATGTGTGGAGGATTGTATAGTATGTGGAGGAGTGTGTGTGTGGAGGAGTGCGTGTGTGGAGGAGTGTATAGTGTGTGGAGGAGTGTATAGTGTGTGGAGGAGTGTATAGTGTGTGGAGGAGTGCGTGTGTGGAGGAGTGCCTTTGTGGACGAGTGTGTAGTGTGTGGAGGAGTGTGTAGTGTGTGGAGGAGTGCGTGTGTGGACGAGTGTGTGTCTATGCATAGAGGAGCGTGTGTCTTTGTGTGTGGAGGTGTGTGTGGAGAAGTGGGTTTAGAGGAGTGTGTGTGGAGTGTGTCTGTGTACGAAGATGAGTTTATGTGGAAGTGTGTGTGTGTGTGCGTGTGTGTGTGAGCGGGGAGGTATCCATTGAGTGGGTGTGCAGGTTAGACGATGGTCTGCCTGGCTAGTCCTACAGACGGCAGAGGAGGTATCACTTCGGTGCCCTCTGCACCGCCTACGAATATTCACCGTTGTACAACGCAATGCATAACCATGATAAATACCGCTCTACAATAACAACGGCATTTATTTGTAACATACAAAAACACATTGTAGGCGCCATCTGCTCTCTCCTTTGCACCTTCGAAACCAGGTCGAGTCAAACCAATGACTTAAAAATTGATACTTGTCGCTTCCTAGCTAGGCACTCGGCATTATTGGGATAGAGCAAGGATTGGCTGGCTCAATGTCAGAATAATGTGACTGAATGGGATATCAGGTCATGGTGCTGGTGGCCTGCTCTCCCAGTGGGGCAGCACTATAAAGTCGCCATGAGTGCACACTGTAACAAGTTGGTACCCGTCCTGATATAACCTTACATGTTGCCAGGACGTAAAACTCCAAAAACCAATCCACTTCCCAAAATTAAATTGATCAAATATTTACAAGAAAATATATGAAAAGGATAAATTGAAAAAAAAGAAAACAAAGAAAGAGGGGGAGCGCAATTTCATAGCCGATATGAGCTGGCCCCGATTTGCATCCATCCACCATCTCCCACGAAGGTGGCCCGTTATTCTACTAATATCTGCTCGTTCGTGACAGGTTAAGCTGAATCTGAAACTGGATACTCTAGCGGGCTAGGTTGAAAAGTAAATATATAATGTTGACAGCGCTCTTAATACGTGTGAACAATGGCATTCATTTATAACATACAAAACTCATTGTAGGAATTATCTGCTCTCTCCTTTACACCTCCACCCGTCTACCATTCTCACTTCACTTCCCCAAATAAAATTCATCAAATATTTACAAGAAACAAGATGAAAGGGATACAAAATAATTTTAATCGTAACTTCATAGCTGATATGACCTGGCCCTGATTTGCATCCATCCACCATCTCCCATGAAGGTGGCCCATCATTCTACTAATATCTGCTCTTTCGTGACGGGGTAAGCTGAATCTGAAACTGGGTACTACAGCGGGCTAGGTTGAAAAGTAAATATATTATATTGACAGCGCTCTTATATGAGCGAGCAGCTGGTGAGCTGCTTGTCTGTAAGCTGAGCAACTCACGGGTTGGTGGAGGCAAGGTTGTTATTGATAGCATTTCAACTAAGCGCATGCGCAAGAGGTGCCATTTCCTCTTGGGTTTATTTATTTTGTTGTAAAGAACAAAAATAATGCCAATAACAAAATGGGCACAATAAAATATACACAAAAAAAGCTCTGAAACAAGAAGGATTTAAAAATGTAAAAAATATATTTGTTAAAAGAATGAAAAAAGAATATCCAATTTAGCATGTGGTTATCACCTTTTTGGTTTCCCCGGAAGCCCGGATGTTATGCTCCATAGCCACAGGTGTAGGCAGACGCGGCATGTCTAATGACGTCACAGCCACCACCACTCTGCCGATAGCTCCAGTATGGAAATAGTTACTCAGTATTCCTATCTATCAGTGACCAGATGGGAAGACCGAATGAGTTGAGCGTCCGTTTCCCGTTTTGGTAGATCGTTGGATTCGAACTCATGGGTTCGAACCCTGGTCGAGTCAAACCAATGACTTAACAATTTATACTTGCCGCTTCCTAGCCAGGCTTTCGGCATTATTAGGATAGGGCAAGGACTGGTTGGTTCAGTGTCAGGATAATGTGACTAAGTGGGATATCAGGTCATGGTGCTGTTGGCCTGGTCTCCCAGTGGGGCAGCACTATGAAGTCACCATGAATGTGCGCTGTCACAAGTACCTGTCCTCATATGACTTTAGATGTTGCCACGATGTAAAATCCCAAGAAACAAACATATTTTTACACTTTTAGGAAGGGAAGAGGTGTGTGTGTACAAACAAACATATTTTTATACTTTTAGAAAGGGAAGGGTGTGTGTGTAATCAATAGGTGTATTCTTTTTACACTTATAGTAATATTGATGAATATGAATGGCCCCTTGGTGCACATAACCATAAATATACATGTAAATTAGTTATGTCTACTTAGTTCTAGTGTAATATTCATACAGGATGCTAAACTGTGCGTGGTGTGCCCCCCCCCCCCCCTGCTACCTCCACTAATTGCTGTTTTTGCCTTTAGGTTTCTGTGCATGTTCTACCGTTTGTTTGTTGGAGTTTTACGTCCTGGCAACATCTAAGGTCATATCAGCACCAGTACCTACTTGTTACAGTGCACACTCATGGCGACTTTATAGTGCTGCCCCACAGGGAACTCAGGCTGCCAGCACCATGACCCGACATCCCACTCAGTCACATTATCCTGACACTTAGCTAACCAGTCCTTGCCCTATCCTATTATTGAAGCCGAGCACCAGGCCAGGAAGCAAAAAGTATCAATTTTAAAGTCATTGGTTTGACTCGACCGGGAACCGAACTCCCGACCTTCCGCACGCGAGGCCCGCGCTCTACCGATTAGGCCACCGCGCCCGGTATTATTTTATATTAATATTTCAAAACGAGGCTGGGTTACTACTACTGCTTACGTAATGATGGTCGCTGTAGTACCGGGATGCCCGCATGGGGGCGCGGGCCTGCGTCCCGCTGTCGTTTTTACCCTCAACATTTTTGTTATGTTTTAAATTTTATTCAGGGAGTTAAATGAGGGTTGTATGAGCGAGTGGTGGATGTGACCTATCCGTGGGGCAGTTTTCCCAAGAACCAACCCTCTGCGCATGCTCACTGCTTCGTGTTCTATCCATGGGGCAGTTTTGCTGTTTCTGCTGCTTTTTCTGCTGTTGTTTCTGCTACTGTTTCTGCTGCTGTTTCTGCTACTGTTTCTGCTCCTGTTTCTGCTCCTGTTTCTGCTCCTGTTTCTGCTCCTGTTTCTTCGGCTGCTGCTGTTTCTGCTACTGTTTCTGCTACTGTTTCTGCTGCTGTTTCTGCTACTGTTTCTGCTGATGTTTCTGCTGCTGCTTCTGCTGCTTTTTCTGCTACTGTTTCTGCTGCTGTTTCTGCTGCTGTTTCTGCTACTGTTTCTGCTGATGTTTCTGCTGCTGCTTCTGCTGCTTTTTCTGCTACTGTTTCTGCTGCTGTTTCTGCTGCTGTTTCTGCTGCTCAGACAGGTCGGGGGGGGGGTGTGTGTCGGTATGGGGGGGGGGGTGATCCCACCACGAGTGTGTGCAGAGAAGTATGGGCGGAGTGGGGGTGTGTGGAGGTGATAGTTGGCAGTGTGTGTGTGGGGGGGGGGGGGGGGCAACACGTGGAAGCAGTCAGTGCCAGCGTGTCTGTGCGGGGCGGCATCTGCCCCCCGTCCCGCTCTCCGCCCTGCTGCCGGCCCGTGCCGCCCCCTACCCCCGCCTAACGCCCCCTCCCGGCCCGTGCCGCCCACTACCCCCGCCTAGCGCCCCCTCCCGGCCCGTGCTGCCCCTCGCCCCGCCTAACGCCCCCTCCCGGCCCGTGCCCCACCTACCCACCGCCCCCTCCCGGCCCGGGCCCCCTCCCCCCGCTGCGTGTGCGTAAGCAACCACTGGACGCGCCTCCTCCACTAACCTAACCACTGCTAAACAACAAGAAAAAAGAAGTGCGGCTTGTTTCAAAGTGGCCACCATTGCTCCACCACCACCAGCACCACTAAGAGTAAGACTGCCACTACCTGGCTGTCTTAATATAAGATCCATGCTTCCTCCACCTCCACCCCCCCCCCCAGACCTCCACTCCCCGACACACCTTGCCGGAATAACTATGCTGCCTTACAAGCAGGTAATGAGCGAGTACGTTGCTGCTCCTCTCCAAACCAAAACATGTTGCATGTGAGACACATGTTTTACCAGACGGGATGGCTGAATGAGTTGAGCGTCAGTCTCCCGTTTTGGTACATCGTGGTATTCGAATCCATGGGTTCGAACCCTGGTCGAGTCAAACTAATGACTGTTGATACTTTTCGCTTAATAGCCTGTCACTCGGCATCAATAGGATAGGACACAGACTGGTTAGCTCAGTGTCAGGATAATGTTTTTCCAGCGGGGTAAGTCGCCATGAGTGTGCTTAGTCACAAGTCGGTACCTGTCCTGATATGACCTTAGGTGTTGCCAGGACGTAAAACTCCAACAACCGACCAACCACTACCTGGCCGTCTTATAAGATCCATGCTTCATCCAACCCCAAACCCCTCACCTCCACCCCCACCCCAACCCCCAATCCCCCACTCCCAGACACACCTTGCCGAAATAACTCTACTGCCTAACAGGCAGGTAATGAGCGAGTAGGTTGCTGCTCCTCTCCAAAGCAAAACATGTTGCTAGGGGTTAAAACAACAACAAATCAAACCAAAGCAAAACATGTTGCATATGAAACACATATTGTTGTAGATAAAAGATTCTGTACGGTAGGGGTGAAGAACAACCCATTAGAACAACCGTGTTGGTACCCTGTTCGGTGCTTCTTTTT
This sequence comes from Branchipolynoe longqiensis, assembly GCA_030323885.1. Lineage (NCBI taxonomy): Eukaryota > Metazoa > Annelida > Polychaeta > Phyllodocida > Polynoidae > Branchipolynoe > Branchipolynoe longqiensis. The sequence goes on along the minus strand of JASIRB010004144.1, from coordinate 1,341 downwards.
TTCTTTTCTTTTTTTTCTTTTTTTTTTAGTAGTCATTTGTTTATTCTGCTCGTAACGGTTCAGTGCATGCATTTTTTTTTGTCGCTGTGCAGTGATAGTCATAATCCATATGGATTGATTTCCTTTATCAATAATTTCTGTAAATTTGTTGGCGGTGTAAAATCGGGGAGTTCCCAGGAGGGGAAGGGAAGGAGGAGTAGCATGGGGAGTGGGAGAGGGGATGGAGGGAGGGGGCATTGGGGAAGTGGCAGAGGGGAGGGAGCGAGGAAGGGAAAGAAGGGACCAACGGGAGAGCGAGGAAGAGAAGGAAGGTAGGGAGGAGAGGGTCAATGGTGGGAGCGAAAGGAACGAGGGAAGGCTGAGGGTGGGGAGGGGAGGGAGGGGGGAGAGAGGAGGGGGCATGGGGAGTGGGAGGGGGGGGGAGGGGAGCGGAGGGAGGAAGGGACATGGGGAAGGGGGAAGGAGGCAGGATGGACATGGGGAGGGGAGAGGGGAGGGAGGAAGGACGGGGAGGGGGAGAGAGGAGGGGGAGGGAATGGGGAGGGGGTGGGAGGGAAGTACGGGCAAGGGGGAGAGGAAAGGAGGGGCATGGGGAGGGGAGGGAGGGAGGGATGGACATGGGGAGTGGGGAGGGAGAGGACGGGCATGGGGAGGGGGGAGGGGAGGGACGGGGGGAAGGAGGCATGGGGAGGGGGAGAGGGGAGGGAGGAAGGGACATGGGAGAAGGGGGAGGGAGGAAGGATGGACATGGGGCGAGAGGGAGAGGGGAGTGGGGAAGGACGGCATGGGGGGGGGATAGGGGAGGGGGAGGGACATGGGGAGGGAAGGAGGAAGGACGGGCAAGGGGAGAGGAATGAGGGGCATGGGAGGGAGGGAGGACGGATGAACATGGGGAGTGGGAGAGGGGAAGGAGGAAGGACGGGCATGGGGAGGGGGAGAGGGGAGGGGGAGGGGACATGGAGAGGGGTAGGGAGGAAGGACGGGCAAGGGGAGGGGAAGGAGGGGCATGGGGAGGGGAGGGAGGAGGAGAGAGGGACGAGGGGGAGGGGAGGGAGGAGGAGAGAGGGAGGAGGGGCATGGGGAGGGGAGAGGGAGGAGAGAGGGAGAGGGGGAGAGGGAGGAGGGGAGGCATTGTCACGAATTGACATTTTGATTGCTCGGTTCCAGGCAGTAGGCGCTTGTTGTGGTGTCGAGGCTGGAGGCACTTTCAGGTTGAAGTGACAGCCGGCCCACCTCGGTCTAAGCACCGGGGGCTGCCGTGTGTGTGTGTGTGTGTGTGTGTGTGTGTGTGTGTGTGTGTGTGTGTGTGTGTGTGTGTGTGTGTGTGTGTGTGTGTGTGTG
>JASIRB010000150.1:0-22685 GCA_030323885.1 Branchipolynoe longqiensis | reverse complement strand
CTATCTGGGTGGAAGTGAATGGGTTAAAGCTGCATAGTCCAATAAAATCTTCAAATTGTCAAAACCAAAACACTTACCTATATTTGATCCTACAGATCCAACTTAAGATACCGGTCACTTAATAAACATGTGTTGCTGCATAAGAGATGATACTAAACCAATTTAATAGAACCTGTTACTGCTGAAGTCTTTGTAATCATAATTTTGACGTGCTTGCCTAAATTATTTAACGTATTCTCACTTCAAATATCCATCGCCAAAGTTAGCTATTGAAAATAAAAGTTGCTTCAAACTAAAGTAATGTAGATTATAATGATCACCGGTCCTTTTGATCACAAAAATCAGGGTCGGGCAGGCAGGTCTTTGGGTCACTCCCCCAGTATTTCTTTGTTAAATATTGGACCACCCTAGACTGATAAAAGGATTACATATCATTCACGTACACATCACAATATTTTCAGTCAAACAATGCACACTGTATTCTTAATTAGAAGGTTATTATATCATACAGTTCTAGAAGTTTCAATTGCGTGCTTACAAAAGTTGAATTGCTGCTGACCTGATACATTTTAAACAGTGTTTAAACAAATAAAAACTAGTAAAAAACCAGGGGGGGGGCGATTTTTCAGGCACGGGACGGGACGGGACGATCACCAATTTTATTTTGTGTGTCTCATTAGAGTTATCTCAGAAAATGACAGAAAGTTCAAATCATCGGACTATGCAACTTTAATGATACTGTCATGGGGGTGATGAAAATGGGAAATACTGCGCCTAGAGCGGGACTCGAACCCACATCTCTTTGCATTCCGGGCCAGTGTGCTAACCATTACACCACCTAGGCTCCCTGATATCAACACGCTCCCCACGCCTACCTGTCTATGTGGTTACTTGCCTGAGAGGTCAGTGCAGACCACTACACTCGTCCCCCTGGAATTGTAAGTCTTGTAATGCTTACAATTACATACATACAGGCAATGCACTAACACATACATACACAGGGTAGGTTCAACAACCATACAGCGCAAAGCTTGTACAGGATCCTGATCACGGCAACCAGTGTCATGGGGGTGATGAAAATGGGAAATACTGCGCCTAGAGCGGGACTCGAACCCACATCTCTTTGCATTCCGGGCCAGTGTGCTAACCATTACACCACCTAGGCTCCCTGATATCAACACACTCCCCACGCCTACCTGTCTATGTGGTTACTTGCCTGAGAGGTCAGTGCAGACCACTACACTACCAACTAGTCTTGATGGATTGTTGTGACAAGCAGAATGGCCTTAATTCTCGCCTAGTCACATGGCCCGACGCAGGGTCCATGCGGGCGTTAGGTGACGATGCACTTGTTATTTTAGTGACAAAAGCTTGTTTTATTTAACGACGCCTCTGGAGCGCATTGATTTTCAAATAATCGGCTATTCGACGTCAAACATATGGTTATTCTGACATATTTCTTTGGAGGAAACTCGCTGCCGCCACATAGGCTACTCTTTCCGATAAGCAGCAAAGGGTCTTTTATATGTGTTTTCCCACAGACATGACAGCACGTACCACAGCCTTTGATGAACCAGTTGTGGACCACTGGTTGGAACGGAAAATAGCCCAAACTGCAAATGGGTCCACTGAGCAGGATCGGTCGGATGACCAACACCTTCACAGGTGGACACTCTACTGCCTGAGCTACGTCCCGCTCCCTGTTATTTGAGTGACAGTCAATGTTCAAATAGATACCTTCGCAAAAGGTTATGGTGCCCTCCCCTCCTCCCCTCCTCCCCCCCCACCCACCCCCCACACACTCACCCGCCCTTGTCCCAACCACCATCACCACCACTGCCCTCCTATCCATTGACAGATTTGGTAGATCCTGGGATTAGAACCCACGGGTTTGAACCCTGGTCGAGTCAAATCAATGACTTAAAGTTTGATACTTGTCGCTTCCTAGCTTGGTGCTCGGCATTATTAGGATAGGGCAATGAGTGGTTGGGTCAATGTCAGGATAATGTGACTGAGTAGGATATCAGGTCATGGTGCTGGCAGCCTTGTCTCCCAGTAGGACAGCACTATAAAGTCACCATGAGTACAAAATCACAAGTTAGTACCCATATTGATATGACCTTAGATGTTACTAGGACGTAAAACTCCAACAATCAACCTACCAGTATAGAAAGGGACACTAAGCCAATTTTGTAGAACCTGTTCCTACTGAAGCCTACCTTATTACCAACATTTTTATGTTTGGCATGCTTTCATTTCAACTATATCCAAAGTTAACCATGTATAATATAATGTACATCAAACTAAAGTAATGTAGATTACACTTATACTTATAGCGATCAAGCTAATGTATTTATCTCAGAAAATGGCAGAAACTCAAAAATCATCAGACTATGCAACTGCATAGCTCCATTGCCCGATGAAAGAATACATTTTTCAAAACCAAAACACTTACCGACATTTTGATTCAATAATATCATCCTGAATACAAGTGCACTCTTTACACATTTATTGCTGAATGAAATGAATAATGAGTCAATGTAATAGAATGTCAATACTGAAGTCTAGCCTGACTAGCATTTCAATGTGCACGCCAAATATCACTTCAAGTAACTTCAAATATCTCCAAAGTTAAAGCTGCATAGTCCGATGAAATATCAAATTTTCAAAACCAAACCAATTATCTAGATTTGATTTTACATATCTAATTTAGATACTGATGCAGTTATTAAGCATTTGTTTCTGCGTAGAAGGCAATACTGAGTCAATTTAACAGAACCTGTTACTTCAGAAGTCTATGGTGTCAGAGTTTTGGCAAGCTTGCCAAAACTAATTTTCCATGTTTGCATTCAAAATATCTAAAAAAATTACCATTTAAAATAAAAGTAACTTTGAACTAATGTAAAGTAGATACTAGTGATCGATCTAATATATTTATCTCAGAAAAAATACAGAACTTCAAAACCATCGGACTATGCAACTTTAACTCTATAAAATAGAAGCTGCTTCAATCTAAAGGCCCTGTCACACTACGACGTGACTACGTCAGCGTAACCACAACGTGAAAATAATGATATCACGTCGAAGTTATCGGCGTAATATGCAGATTGTGGACGTGAATGCCGCGTAGTTGACGTGAGCGTAACGTGAAAGTAACGTCGGTGTACGTCGTGACGTTAGCTGTAACGTGACAACGTTAGAGGGGAGGGGTAATTGGCGACGTGACCGGGCGTTAGTGTAACGTGAGCGTAACGTCGCCGTAACGGGTGCGACGTGGACGTAACGTGACCGTAACGCGACCGTAACGTGACCGTAACGTGACCGTAACGTGACCGTAACGTGACCGTAACGTGACCGTAACGTGACCGTAACGTGACCGTAATGTGACCGTAACGTGACCGTAATGTGACCGTAACGTGACCGTAACGTGACCGTAACGTGCAAAACGCTGCCCACACGTTGCTCCCACCCGGGCCGTCGGTCTGACGTGACATAACGTGACTCTAACGTCATTTACGCTGCTATAACGATCGCGGAACGTCTACCTAACGTCATTGTCACGTCATCCCGACGTAACGGCTTCACGTTGAGATACGTCGAAAGTTTTGAACAGGTTCAAAACCTCGACGCGCGCCGACGTAACACGACGTAACATGACGTAGCTCGACGTCACTCTAACGTCATTATGACGTCATCATAACGTAACCCAACATACGGCAACGTAATGACCAAAAATCATCACGTTAGGCTCACGTTGGCTCATTACGTCGTAGTGTGACAGGGGTATAAGGTAAAGTAGCTTAGTCAGTATAATATATTTGTCTAAAAATAAAGGCCAGAAACTCATAACCATCGGACTATGCAACTTTAATGGAATCCCAAAGAAACATATCAGCATTACATCAAGAATATGTATACACAACTATCAATGATCTATGCTATTGGGGGTTTTGCACCCTAGCAACATCTGCAAGTCATTATTACAGCGGATACTAATTTGTGACTGTTATGCTCCTTGTGGCTTTATAGTCGGGTGCTTGTTGGAGTTTTATGTCCTGGCAACATCTAAGGTCATATCAGGACGGGGCTTTATAGTGCTCCCCGCTGTGATACCCGTGTCGCCAGTACCATGGAAGGACATCTTACTATAAGGTGTCATTGATTAGACAGTGTGGCACTGTGGGTTAGTTTTTTGACAGGGCTTAGTCATGATGTTGAGGTAGGAGAACTTCAATGGATTCTTTGTTAAATGGAGTGTAATGGTGGTGTTCTATTAGAACGGTGGCGTGTGTGAGACGGTAAAGGTGTCATTGTGAGTGTGTGAGGCACATTGTGTAGTAGGATCAGATTAATCCCCCATGGTCTGAGCTACCCCAGTACCACCAGCACCACAACCCCCCATCACCATTACTACGACTACCACCACTACCACCAGCAATCACTACCACCACCAGCACCACTGCCACCACCACTACCATCACTCCGACTACCACCACTACCACCACCACCACCACCACTAGCACCACGACCCCCACGACCATCACTCCGACTACCACCACTACCACCACTACCACCACCACCACCAACACCATGACCCCCACGACCATTACTACGACTACCACCACGACTACCACCACTACCACCACCACCACCACCACCACCACTAGCACCACCACCATCACTACCACCACCACCATCAATCACTACCACCACCACCACTATTACTACCGACTACCACCATTAGCCATTACTCCGACTACCACCACTACCACCACCACCACCACCAGCACCACCACCACCACCACCACTAGCACCACCACCATCACTACCACCACCACTATCAATCATTACCACCACCACCACCACTATTACTACCACCACTACCATTACTACGACTACCACCACTACCACCACCACCACCACGACCCCCACGACCATTACTACCACCACCACCACTACCACCACCACCACCACCACCATCACTACCACCACCACCACCAATCACTACCCCCACCACCACCATCACTACCACTAGCACCACCATCACTACCACCACCCCACGGCCATCACTACCACCACTACCACTACCTCCACCACCACCTCCATCATCACCAACACCACCACCACTACCACCACTACCACTACCACCACCACCACCACCACCATCACCACACCGGACTCTGTTGCCGAATCGGTAGAGAGCAGGCCTCCGGTGCGGGAGATCGTGAGGTTCATACCCGGTCGAGTAAAACCAATGACTTACAAACTTGATACTTGTCGCTTCCTAGCCTGGCACTTGTCATTAATAATAATAGGATAGGGCAAGGACTGATTAGCTCCATCTCAGGATAATGTGACTGAGTGGGATATCGGGTTGTGGTGCCGGCGGCCTGATTTCCCAGTTGGGCAGCACTATAAAGTCACCATGAATGCGCACTGTCACAAGTCGGTACCCGTCCTGGTATGACCTTAGATGTTGCCAGGACGTAAAACTCCAACAACTAACCAACCAACCAACCTGGGGAGCGACAAGTACTAGGGCTGGCCTGGGGTACAGCGGTCACACGCTATCTGACAATCTATCTCGATGATGGCACTCTCCCAGGAGTAGGCTAATTGAGCTGACACCTTGCATGATGGCCAGAAAGGTCCTGGCCCTCTGGATTCATATAATTAGATAATTACCGATTAATTATGCCCACATCTATCTATCTGTATAAGTGTGAGATCCTGGTACCAAATTCTACATAGCCCTGGCTCGTCATGGGGCGAACTGGCAACATATCGAATAAAGAGTACCTTTAATAATAATAATAAATGATTTTCACCATCGACTTGCCCCCTGGTGGCAGTGGAAGAGCTAATGTTGTGGGTAGCAGCTCAATATGCAGGATGTTCTACGGAAAAGGTGTTATAGGGGATTTCCACCACCAATGTGCCCTATGGTGGGAGTGGAAGAACTAATGTTGTGTGTAGCAGTTAACTATGCGGCATGATCTCTAGAAAATGTGTCATAGAAGAAAACGGGGGGTGGGTTGGCTCTTGAAAATTACCAAATGAAGCGTGACAATATTGCACTTCCCTCGCCTAAGGTTCCACTGCAGCAAATGTTTACCAGGCCCTGCTTGTCGTACACTAAGCAACACAAATTTGTTTTATTTAATGACGCCGCTAGAGCACATTGATTTTTCTCATCGGCTATTGGACGTCAAACATATGGTCATTCTGACATATTCTTTTGGAGGAAACCCATCATCATCATCATCATCATCATCATGCTGTCGGTCGCGATGCGACAAAGACTGCCTTCATTACTTGACTGCCGCTCTCCTTGGTGTTTTGTGCAGTTGTAAATTTCATGAAAGCTGCCTGCAAAAGTGTTGAAGTGCTGCTGGCTTTTGCAAGTTACCAGCGGCACTCTCTTGGGGAGCAAATAGAGGTTTTACACTGGCAAGAACATGTCAAGACAGGTGCAAAACTATTTGTCCCTGCAGTGGCTGGTCGGGAGATGTTGGGGGAAACCCACTTCCGCCATATAGGCTACTCTTTCCGATAAGCAGGAAAGGGTCTTTTATATGCACTTTCCCACAAACAGCACAGCACATACCTTTGATGAACCAGTTGTGGACCACTGGTTGGAACGGAAAATAGCCCAAACTGCAAATTTGTCCACTGAGCAGGATCGCTAGGATGACCCACACCTTCACAGGTGGACACTACCGCCTGAGCTACATCCCGCTCGCCTTCGTACACTAAGCAGGGCATGGTTAGAGGCAAGTGGCACCGTGCCTAGAAGCAGGTGTGGAATTACACGCCAAATGACAGCCGCCTCTTGACATGGCGGCCCATGTGGAAGCCTGGTAATGGGAAGCTGGAGAAGTACTGTCGGGCTCCCTTCTACCTAAAGGCCCTGTCACATTACGGCGTATGGCGGGAGCGTATTGAAAACCTACGTAGGTCCTGCGCGTGCCGGCCTATGATGACATTTGGTGACCTTTCGGCTGGTTTTGAGCGTATGTGGAACCTATGAGGAGCGTACAAGGAGCGTATGAGGAGTGTATGGGAGCGTGCTGTGACATTTTTTGACAGTTTTGATTGGCATGTGGAGCGTATGAGTAGCGTACGAGTAGCGTTCGCGTAGCGTATGCGCGTATGAGTAGCGTGCATATGCTGTGCATACGCTGTGCATACGCTGTGCATACGCTAGGAGTACGCTCCCATATGTAACTCGTAGGTTATGCGTACGCTACATATGCTAGAGATACGCTAGAGATACGCCGGTGACACAAGTTGAGCGTATGAAAAACCTATGCCGGCGTACCCCTAGCGTACGAGGAGCGTATGCCGGCGTATGAGTAGCGTATGGGCCATACACCCTCATAGGTCGAGATTTTTTGAGCATGCACAAAAAAATGTGGACGGACGGATTTATGAAAGCGTATGGCGGCGTATGCCTCATAAACCGGCATCTGGCGGCGTATGAGTAGCGTATGCGTAGCGTATGCGTAGCGTATGCGTAGCGTATGCGTAGCGTATGCGTAGCGTATGCGTAGCGTATGCGTAGCGTATGCGTAGCGTATGCGATGCGTAGCGTATGCGTAGCGTATGCGTAGCGTATGCGTAGCGTATGCGTAGCGTATGCGTAGCGTATGCGTAGCGTATGCGTAGCGTATGCGTAGCGTATGCGTAGCGTATGAGTAGCGTATACAGCGTATGCCAACGTATATGACGTAACGTGCCTACGCCGCCATACGCTCCCGCAAAAAAACCTAATGTGACAGCCCCTTTACAACTACAAGTACAAGCAGCGGAGTAAAGTGACAGTAGCTATAGTATCAGTCCGAGAGAGCAGCTCATTTACCGGGTAGGGTGGCGGGGCAACTTTCTGTCACACAGAGCAATACTGTGTCATGCAATGCAGCTCCGAATCATCTGTCAGTGACGGGGAACAACAGGGAGCAGCTGTCAGTGACGGGGAACAGCTGTCAGTGACGGGGAACAGCTGTTAGTGGTGGAGAGCAGCTGGCAGTGGTGGAGAACGGCTGCCAGTCATGGGGAGCAAATGTTAGTCACAGGGAACAGCTGTCACTGACATCTGAGTGACGGGGAGCAGCTGTCAGTGACGGGGAGCAGCTGTCAGTGAAAACTAGCAGCTGTCAGTGGTGGAGAGCAGCTGTCAGTCACGGGGACCAGCCCTCATTCACCTGGGCTAACCCTCAGTCACGTGGAACAGCCCTCAGTCACAGGGAGCTGCCCTTGGTTACGCGGACCAACCATCAGTCACGTGAACCAGCCCATAGTCACGTTGACCAGCCCTTAGTCACGTGGGCACATTCTTAATCAGATGGACCAGCTCTTAATCACATGGACCAGTCCTCAGTCACGCGGACCAGCCCTCAGTCATGGGGACCAGCCCTCAGTCACATGGGCTAACCCTCGGTCACGTGGAGCAGCCCTCTGTCACATGGAGCAGCCCTCAGGCACGGAGACCAGCCCTCAGTCACGAGGACCAGCCCTTAGTCACGTGGACCAGCCCCCAGTGACGTGGACCAGCACTCAGTGACGGGGAGCAGTTCGGCCTGTCTTCTGTCAGATATTAGGTACGGTTGTCTACTGGGGGCTGGCTCTTTATTTTCTTTGAGCCTCCAAGCTGAAACCGTCGATCTGACTGATCTCCCTGAGGCCTGTTGAGCGCAGCATTCCTGTCTGATAAGGGGATCTGACTAATACGAGACCCCTCTCAGATATCCGGAGGCCGACCGGGGCTCCCAGCTTTCTGAGTGCGGGTTATGTGGCTATTTTGTTTGCTTTGTTCTGTTTTACTTCTTTCTTTGTCAATTGGCAGGGTGTAGCTCTCGTGCTGGTAGTTTCTCTCTTGGTTGTCCATCGGTGACGACGATGACTGCAGCTCATCATTTGTTGTGAGCTTCTCGATGACTAATGGGTCCAATTTGTGCTCGGAATGTCCAGTGGCACATTGGACATTGTGTGTAGCTGCTGTCAGAGAGTCTGGTGGATGAAGGAGCCGATCTTTTCTCTGCTGATGATTTTGTTTAGATTGAGCTAGACGATCAGTTTCAAATTGTGTTGTGCCTTTATAAATCAATTGAAACATGCCATGAACTGCTTTCCTTGGCCACTATTTCCCAGGTTGACATTACATTTCTGGTAGTAGTTGGTGTTGACACACCTCTACCTTATGAGGCGCAGGAAGGGGAGAGAGGGCCAAAGAGACAGGGCGAGAAAGAACGAGAATGGAGAGAGAAACAGAGAGGGGGTGGAGAGAGAGGGGAGAGAAGGGCGGAGACCGAGGGAGACAGAGTGAGACAGTGAGAGAGAGAGGGAGAGAGAAAGAGAGAAACAGGGCGCCAAAGAACGAGAGGAGAGAGAAACAGAGAGGGGATGGAGAGAGAGGGGAGAGAAAAATACAGGGATAGAGGTAACAAGAGAATGAGAGAGAAGGCTGCGGAGAGATAGGGAGAGAGAGAGGGGAGAGAAGTGGGGAAACAGATGGAGACATAGTGAAATAGTGAGAGAGAGAGGGAGAGAGAAAGAGAGAAACAGGGCGAGAAAGAACGAGAGAGGAGAGAGGCAGATAAACGGGGAGAGGGGGTGGAAGGGGGGGGGGGAGCGAGAAAGAGACAGGGATATCGGGAAAGAGAGAAGGGGGGATACAGGGGGGAGAGAGACAGAGAGAGAGACAAAGAGCGAGAGATGGAGTAACAGAGAGACAGAAAAACAGAGAAACAACCAAATAGACAGAGATGGAATATAATGGGAGAGAATGAGAGAGAGAGAGTGAGAGTGAGAGAGAGAGAATAAGCACACATATGGCAGCTTTGGCAGTTATTTCTCTTTGTAACCAATCTCATTGCCAAGGCAACGCCGGGGAGGTGTTATTGAGTGGGTGTGGTAGAGCGCGTGCTGAAGGTTCAGGGAAAACAAAAAACAACTGAAAATGGGTAAGTGGGACGGAGAAGGTGGGGAGGGAGGAGTGAGGATGGCGCGGGTGGGAGGGAGGATGGCGGGGGGGGGGGGAGTTTGTGGGTTAGTAGCGCCCTACACTATTTCACTGTGCCTGCCCAGCACACCTGACTGTTACGCCCCGACCCACCCTGCGAGCTGCTCCTACTCCTAGCCCCAACTCATGAGCAGCTCACAACGCAGTAGTGAGTACCTGACAGCACGCTCACAGTCACACAGAGTATAGGTTAGGGCAACTACACATCTGTTCGCAACCCTCGTAAAGAAGCCTACACATTCTGCACATAGTTCAGTGTTGATTGACATGGCCTTACGCACAGAATTTAACTCACCACCTGGTTAAGAGAAACCACTGTTCAGCAACACCTAACTGATGTCAGCAATCAAGATGGGAACCCATTCTATTATTATTATTAATATTATTATTATTATTATTATTATTATGTATTTTACACTGTATTTAACGGCAGTTACATAAAAGTTTCTAATTTGTGTAAATATCAGCACTTCGGGAAGACATGTGCTTTGGTGTTGACAACATAATTGATTCAATGCATAAATATGATTTAAGCTTTCAAAAACATATTCATACACTATTCATTTTCTCCTAAGACTAGTATGCTGCGCCTTGGACACGTGTATTTATTTATAGTTACTACAACTCCCTAAACCAGACGGAATGGCCGAATGAGTTGAGCGTCCGTCTCCTGCTTTGGGAGATCGGGGGATCCGAACCCATTGGTTTGTGGGTTTGAACCCTGGTCAAGCCAAATTAATTACTTAAAAATTTATACTTGTCGCTTCCTAGCCAGGCGCTCTGCATTATTAGGATGGGGCAAGGACTGGTTGGCTCAGTGTCAGGATAATGTGACTGAGTGGGATATCAGGTCATGGTGCTGATGGGCTGGACTCCCAGTGGGGCAGCACTATAAAGTCACCATGAGTGTGTACTGTCACAAGTCGGTACCCATCCTGGTATGACCTTAGATGCTGCTAGGATGTAAAACAACAACAAACAAACAACTTCAACTCCCAAACCTGAACATAAATAGTTCAGTTTCGTAGGTGAAATACTAATTTGACTATGCCTTTTTAGAAATACTACATATAACGTGTGTATATATACACATATGCATCTATATACATATATACATTACATATGTACATCTTGATTGAAGATTTATACTGCATATCATGGATAAGTCTGAATAGACTTGTTTTCACCATTAGACAGTTTGTCGATAGAAAGCTCGAGCCTACACTTTTACCGACCCAAGGGATTTTTAACCTCCCACACCACATAGACATGGTATGAGAGCAACTGGCCTTTGATGACGCTGTAAGTTATACACGGCGGTGGAAATCCAAAGTGGCAGAGGATGGGGGGCATGGGGAATCGAACCATTGACCTTCAGATTAGGAGTCCGACCTAGAAAAAGTCAGACACTCTAACCACTCTGCCACAGAGAACATCTATGTATTTATGCATACGTATGTGTACATATATATATATATATATATGCATACATAATAAGATGATTTCATATGTATATACTTAAGATAAACAGCCTAACCCAGTACATATACATTATATATATATATATATATATATATTTTACCTCGGTATACAGCCTCAGGCTAGCCTCAGGCTAGGGAGAAGGAAGCACGTGAGGCACCAGCAATTAGCATATACAACTCACGACTGGATACGTGTCGTTGGGTTGCTCCGGCAAATTTAGTCTACATACAAGCTAATACGCAGTAAGTATCATAAAAACTGTGGTTAGCTTAATTATGATGCATTAGAGCATCATTATGGAAAGTTTAGACTTTCTTTGGTCCATTTTGGACGAGTTATTTGGTTATAAAAAACCAAGGATAAAATTCCTTCTCGAAGGATTGAAACCGATCATTAGCGGTTCTGTCAACACCTGAGTCACCGTGTGATTAAGGGTAGAGATGTGGGCTCTGCCTTGTCTCCTGTGGAAATTCTCTCGTACTCTAATAGAGAGTAATGTTGGAGATGCTCCGGGGTTTCTTTTATAGACTCCCCTAGACAAAACTTTTTCAGGCGTTTCTCCGAGTTTCGTAGCATTTTCTCCAACTTGTTGACGTAGTAGTCACAGGTGGGAGAAGTGTGCGGAACAGAGGGATGGGCGGGCCGATACACTGGTCCCGACCCCGCGTAAGGTATGGGCTTGACCCACAAACTCGGCATGGGCTTGAACCCACAACCCACAGCACATATTCCACAAATTTAGCTTATTACGCCTGTGTTATAACGGTATAAACACGTTTTCTAACACCAATAGATGTCCAAATGAGTTTGAAACAACCATATTGTGACATATATATATACTGGGACTGATCAAAAATTTTTGTTTCAGCTCCCGAGGGCCACGAAGCGGAGTAAGCGCGGTGCAGCAGCAGCCGAGGGGCGTGTTCCGAGTGGCGGGGACGAGGAGTACCACTCCTCACCCGTGTTGTCGTCAGGGCCTTCGACACAGCCCGGGGCGCATATTCTCTCCGAGGAGGACATAGTGCCTGACGGCGCCACGCCTCAAAATTGGGAGACGCGGTTTGCGGCGATGGAGAGTCATATAATGGCTCTCAAACCACCGGTGTCTCATAAACGGCGAGTGCCGAGTGTTCAAGAGGAGTCTTCTCTGGAGGATTTCTCGGACACAGACTCAGCGATGGAGCTTAGGGCTCCTCCTCCTTCTCCTAAACGGAGGAAGAAGAAGAAACATATTGTTTCTTCGGGTGATGATTTCACCAAGGAAAGGGGGAAGACTGGGCTTCGCAAAAAGCGCAAGACCAAGTCCAAGAAGAAGAAGAGGAAAGATTCTTCTTCTTCTGACTCGTCCACGGATTCCACTTCCACGGAATCGGACTCAGACACGCAATATGAAGGTGTCTATGCTGCCATTGGGGGCAAAGTGGCTAAGAAAGTCGAGAAGCCAATGGCTAAGCGTGTGAAAACCACTACGCTTATGCGTGAGAACATTAATGGCCATTTCCGCACGTTTAAGCCGGCGGAGATTATTTCTAAGTTATCAGATGAGTTAACAGGCATTAAAGGTGTTCCCAACTCCATCATTAAGGAGTTGGATCGAGATGTCAATATGGCGGAGGACCGTAAGAGATTTGAGGGTGTGTTGCACATAGTGCATAAGGCGGTGCTTGGTACCCTAACAGCTATTGCTCCTGTAGCAAACAGAATGCAACGAGAAAACAAGTTCTCGTCTTTGGCTAAGACGATGGACAAAGGTATTGCATTGTTGGCGGCGGCAGGAATTACCTGTCGTATCGAAGATATGAAAATGTTTTCAAGTCGGTTTGCACAGATGCTGGCAAAGAAGTGGCTCGCTCAAAGAAGGTTACTGATAATGATGGGAAAGAGTTTACGCTCTTTCTTGCTCCAGAGTCGATTAAAGGGAAACCTTTAGATAACACGAAAATGTTTGGCGGTCAACTACAATACCTCTATAAAGAGGTAGAAACTGCAGCCAAGAGTGGCAAAAACATGGATGGTAAGAAGAAACAGGAAACTCCTCGTTTCAAAAGGTCACGAGGGGATTTTCGTCCACGGCGGTTCACCAGGGGAACCAGATCGGGTTCAAACTTCGGTCAAGGTTTTCGGGGCCGGGGCGCTCGCTCCGGCTGGACCGACAACACCGCACGGCCACTAGGCCGAGGTGTCAACTCGCCGAGACCCTTCCCCAGGGGCGGGTCCAAGTAGAGGTTGAAACACAAACGTTACAAGTCCTTCCAGCCTCTAAAACCACACAAACTGTAAGCAACTTTGTGGCTGGTAATATTAATAATCATATTTCTGAGTGGCACAAAATTACTAGTGACCAAGAAATTTTACAAATAGTTATGGGTGTTCACATTCCCTTCACACAAATTCCGGTACAAGGCAGGATACCTTTTCCTTATAACATTGAACCGGTTGAACGAGAGGCACTAACTAAACAGGGTAACAAAAATTCTGTTGGAGAAAGGAATTAATACAAAAAGTGACATACTGTTCAGGAGAGTTTTATTTCAAACATCTTTCTCGAGACCAAAGCCTATGGCGAGGTTCGCATGATCCTGTGATTTAACAATCCTTAATAAAATGGTTGAATATCGACATTTAAAATGTTTCTCCGCTAGATACAGCACAGCGACCGCACTGGGCTTACATGCGTGGATGGCTAGTGTTGATTTACAAGATGCATATTATACGCTTTCCATAAGAGAAAAAGACCGGAAATTCTTCGGTTTCTTTGGGATAACCAACTCTATGAGTTTACCTGCATGCCGAATGGTTTAGCTTGTGCCCCTCGTTTATTCACTAAACTGCTTAAACCTGTTTTCTCAGTAATGGCGCGGAAAGGTCATATAATGTTTCCATACATAGATGATTCCTTTATTATAGCATCAACACAAATTGATTGTGGGAATGCAGTTTTGGATTTATGTGCATTACTTACTAAATTGGGGTTTCATGTACATCCACAAAAGTCAGTGTTTAAACCAACAAAACAACTGAAATGTTTAGGGTTTATTCTGGATACACAGTCTCTTACAGGACTGATTGGCCTCGTTACTCATTAGTTTATGATACATGTACCTCATTGATAATGGTAACCAATACCTTAAAATAGACAGGTCGCATCCTTATTGGATAATGATATCGTTGCACCACCCGCTATTCTATACGGGAAGGACATATAAAATCTCTAGAAATAGATAAAAATTTAGCGTTAACACAAACTAAAGGGAATTTTGAGCGAAAGATGTTTATTTCGCAAGAAGGGCTGCTGGATATTGCATGGTGGATGCAAAACATAGCAAGCTCACCAAATCCAATCCGTATGGCGGAACCTAATACGGTAATTACTACTGATGCTTCGTTAGAAGGTTGGGGAGCTCATCGAGATGGGGTCACAACAGGAGGTAGATGGCTTGATGATGAAAAATCAGACCATATTAATGCGCTAGAATTGCGTGCTATTTATCTGGGTTTATGTAGTTTAGTAAAGATACATAAATCACAAGTTAGAATACTAACTGATAATACTACTGCCATGGCATTTATTCGTAACATGGTGGAACCAAATCAAAGCCTTGCAATCAGTTGTCTAAACTGGTTTGGAACTGGGCACAGGCTCAACAAGTCTGGCTGACTGTAGCGCATATTCCAGGGTCACAAAATACACTTGCAGACCATAAAAGTAGAATTCACTTGACCATTTAGAATGGTCCCTCCTCCTCTACACCTTGATTAACTTCATTTGTTAAAAATGGGGTACACCCTAAAGTTGACTTGTTTTGCATCACGAAATATAAGTAACAAATGTCCTTCTGATAATGTTTCTTGGCATCCTGAACCGGAGGCTTGGAAAGTAGATGCATTTGCTATTATCTGGGAAAATAATTATTTTTATATTTTCCCACCGTTTAGCAATATCAGCCGAGTTGTCAGGAAAATCGGTTTGGAAAGGACACATGCTATACTGGTGGTGCCCGATTGGGACACGCAACCTTGGCTGCCAGCAGTTTCACAACTGGCAAAAGAACATATACGATTCCCAAGAAAACTCGGGAATCTGACACACCTCGGACCGCTAGTGGTTCACGGCGACGTGTCAACGACGCCCCTTATTGGCATTCCTTTTCTTAAGGAAACAGCTGCAGCAATTTAGATTGGACAACAAATTTACTGAGAATAGGATATGTATCTGATGCTGGAGGCCAGGAACTGTCCAAATGGTACACATCCTATTTAAATAAAAATGGGATGTACATTGTTTGTTAATGAAAGTCAAGCCAATAAATCCAACAATTTCACAAGTAGCTCGTTTTCTTCGTTCTCTAGAGGATGAAGGACTATCCTTTGGGTCGATCAATGCGGCAAGATGTGCGTTATCAATCATATTACCTAGAATTGATGGTGAAACAGTTGGAAAACAATATGTTCTTTGTTATCTACTTCGTTCAATTTATCAAAGGAATCCTCCAAAACCAAAGTATAGTCGGTTTTGGGATGTGTCTATAGTATTTAAGTTGTTTCAGGCTTGGCCTCACAACTCGTGGTTAGATATAAAACAATTAGGTTTTAAGGTCGCGGTCCTGTTATTATTAGTAACCGGACACAGAGGACAGACGATTGTTGCTTTATCTTTAACTGGATTAGAAATAGACAAGAAACAAGCTACTTTTGATTTAGCACAATTGCTTAAATCGAACACGTTAGGTGACCCTTTATCTATGGTTCACTTAGACTGTTTTCCGAGTGATCGGAAATTATGTGTTGTGTCAGCCATACGTGCCTTTAGATATCGTAAGACAAAGGATTACGTGCATCACAACAACTATTAGTGAGCTTATAAAGCCACATAAGGCAATTTTCCCACGAGACACCCTTGACCAGATGACAATTACGGTGTGAAATTGGCTGATTGGATACGAGCAAAGAACTCATCCCACTCAACTAGAGTGTGCCATGGACCCCAAGGCACGGGTTGCTAGGTATTTCTCTGAAAAGAATACTAGCCGCATAGCAGGCTGGAGACGGCTAAAGAAAAAGGAAAAGAAGAAAAAAGTCCGTTGACAAAACATTACAACAAGCGACTAGAAAAGCTAAGCGCATTGCAAAGCGCCTGCTCGCCAACTAACAAGAATAGGTGAGAACAAAAACGTTGAATATTATATAAGAATGGATGATATTAAGGATAAAAATGAATTATGTAAAGGTCTCCCTAACCTGAGGCTAGCCTGAGGCTGTATACCGAGGTAAAATAGTATAGTTATACGAATCTTACCTGGGTATAGATGATGGATAACTGTTGTTTTCCCGAGGTATAAGCCTCGGGTAGACATGGGCTAGGGCCCACCCACCACGCCCTGCCACGTCTATCCCGTTGGTGTACCATTACGGGAAAATCATAGTATCCATTGTATTGAAATATCATTTTTATCCTGAATAAGTAGGTTAAAATTGCTGGTACCTCACGTGCTTCCTTCTCCCTAGCCCACGTCTACCCGAGGCTTATACCTCGGGAAAACAACAGTTATCCATCATCTATACCCAGGTAAGATTTGTATCCAGGTAAGATTCCGTATAACTATACTAATATATTTATATATATATATGTGATGTATAACGAATTATGCAAGTATAAAGATACGTAAGGGTTAATTATTACTTTATTTGTTATACTCCGTAAGACAAACACTGTACAGGTGGCTCCACCTACCCTCCTCACCTCCACCGGATGTAGACCAGTGTCAGTCGCACCGGAGGATTGCCCATATAGCGCGTATACGGACCCTCTGTATGCAGGTGTAACTAGAAGGAATCCGGCTATACTACTTCTTTGATAAACAACCACCATTGTGGTTCCTGGGTTCGACGCCAGGGGACTCGCGGCGCCACTGTCGGCGCACGCACATCCAGGCGAGAGGTGCAGAGGACTCGACACTTGCTTGTCAACCGCACCCCGATCAACATCGTGTTTTTTTTTTTTTCCCCTCCGAACGGTGTGTGACACCGGCATAGCAGGGGGCGTTCCCAGACATAGGCAACAGATGTCCGACTACTGTGGTCCGTGCGGCCAGAAACACATGTTACCAGTCAACGAGCTGTGTCCAATGCGGTTATCAGCAACTAAAAAGAGAGCAACACGAGCGCACCCTGTTCCTGAAGCCTTACAACCGGTTGAACAGATACGCGAAATGAATACTGACGTGAAAAGTGAGGTGCGTGGCGCGACCGGAGGTGTTGAGCGACAATTTGCTGGAAGAAGAGGCGGCTTTAACATGGGAAGTGGACGTTTTGGAGAGGAAGCGGCGTGTGGCGGCGTTGAAGAAGCAGCGTAAGCTAGTGGAGGAGGAGCTGAGTGCGTTAGAGGTGTCGGAAGACGTGTCGGAAAAAAGGGGGCGGAGCAAGTCGGGTCACGCGCGCGGTGGTCACCGGCGTCGTCGGAGGTCGTCCTCTTCTAGCTCGGGAAGCCGGACGCCCAGCACTGAGAGGCGGCGGCAGCGTAAGTGGTCTTTGAAACACCACACGGCGGACAGAAAGCAAGTCAAAAAATTAAATACATATGAAATTATTGAGGCCACGTGCGCTTGGTTCCAGGACAGTAGTGCCTACGAGGACATGAGTGCATGTCATGCTATGTTAAACCACATAAGCTTCTTGAGTGCTAAAGCTAAATTCAATAATTTCAATAATTCGGCGCATGTAGCGTATGATGCCGGTATTCGTAAATTAGCGCAGAAACAAGGGTTTGAGGCATTTCAAGCTGGTAATAATGACTTAGCGTTGCGGCACTATGCATTTGAAAATTTAAAGGACAATAAGAAGACCAACGGAGCTAGTTCGTCTAACGATTCAAACCGTCTATATGCTCGGGACGGAAAGAAACCTTGTTTTGCGCATAATGGTGAGCAGGGCTGTTCACGTGATAGTATGACATGTGATTATGGTCATTGGTGTTCACGGTGTGGGAGTCGGAGTCATAAACGCATAAAATGCCGTAGGGATTGAAAAATTAGAGTTACACGTGATGGGGATAATGCTACTTATTCAAGAATTAAGTTAAATAGTTCATTGGAGTCTACTTCAAAATTAACGACTAAGAATAAGCATAAGGGAATTGATACAGTTGTAGTAATGAAAGGGGAGGGGTGTGCTTCTCCGACTCTGCTTAAAATAGCCGAGCATGTACCGGTGCATATTGGCACTGTAGACAGTACGGTTAATCAACTTCCCTTTATGATACCCATTAATACATCTTGGTTACAAGGGTGTAATACAGTGGACGGTTACAGTGTTACAGCTACTGATAAATATACTAATGGTGAGTTTAAATGTAATTTTCCAGTTTTCCCCAGCTGTGTTCATGGTTATTGTGCTTGCACACATAAAATTGCAGGTGTCGCAGTCCAGCTTAAACCCTGTCGAGTATTTGCAGAGGTTTTTTTCCGTGGTGATACCGACCCAGACTGGGACTATATATTACATGGTGTTATTTTTGGATTTAAAATAATTAATGAACAATTTCCTTATTCTTATAATAGCACATACACGAGTAAGGATGACAGTAAGCATAATATTTTCATACAAACTAAATTGCAAACCGAGGTTGAAAAAGGATATATTTCTCCAACTGAGATTCTTCCTACTTGCTCTCATAATATGTTCTGTATTCCTAAAGCTAATTCAGGTTACAGGGTAATAGTTGATTGTAGTAAACCTTATGGGAAATCGGTAAACAATTTTGTGTCTGATACATGCTGTAAATTTCGTTATAAAAATGTTGATACATTATTGAAGTTACTTGTACAGGGAGATTATATTGCGGTAGTTGACATCCAGGATGCTTATCGAGCTGTTAGCATTCACCCTTATGATAGAGTTAAACAAGGTTTGAGGTGGGATATTAATGGTCAGGTTAAATATTTTGTTGACAATAGGTTGTCAATGGGGTTATCTTCTAGCCCTTATATTTTTAGTAAAATATCAGATTTTATTTATCGTTGTGCAGTCAGGCAGGGTAATAACCGTATAGTTAATTATTTAGATGATTTTGCTGTGTTGGGATATGACTATGAGGATTGTCGTTTGATTCAGCAGCAATTAATTTCTATTCTAAGAAGATTGGGATTTTATATAAATTTCTCAAAGATGATATCGCCTTCTACGGAAGCTAGGTTCCTGGGAATAATTATAGATAGTATAGCTATGAAGGTTAAGCTGCCGGGTGATAAGTTATTGAAATTAAAAAATCATCTAAACGAGTTTGTTGGTAAAAAGAAAGCTACTAGGAAAGAGTTGGAACAGTTAGGTGGTCGGCTATCGCACTGTTCTGTAGTAGTGCGCGGCGGTAGGTCTTTTTCTGCTCAAATTCATAGGGCGGTGAGTACCCTTAAGCTTCCATATTATAAGTACAGGATAAACAGTTCCTTCCGTGAGGAGATAGATTGGTGGCTAGGATATGTAGACCAGTTTAATGGTGAGCAAAAAATATTGATAGGCCAGCAGAGGAGTTTATCAGTGTATACTGACGCGTCACAGCAAGGCTATGGCGCGCTGCATGGTTTGGACTGGTGTGTCGGTTTTTTTTAAGAGGACCGGCCAATTCACGCGTTGTCTCACCATAGGGTTGTAACGCCTATTGAAGTAGTTCGTGCACACATAAATATTAAAGAGATGTGGGCAGTGGTAGCAGCTGTTGATAGATGGTGTATGCAATGGACAAATAAAAATATAGTATTCATCACTGATAATAACACAGTTAGGGCTGCTTTGGTGAAAGGTGTGACAAAAAATCTAATTATAATGGACATGATAAAGCGGATATTTTGGGTGTCCGTTCGTTATAATTTCAGTATAACAGCCGTGCATATAAAAACCCATTACAATGTGATTAGTGATAGCTTGAGTAGATGGGATAGCCCGAAACAGCTAGGAAGGATATCAGAGGTCGATAGTTCAATGGTGTTGTGTTGTTCTCATTTGTTCAAGTTGCATTTGTAGGTCTGGCAACGCTGCAGAAGGAGGCGAAGGCAATTGCAATGCAGTATTATGCACCCAATAGTCGCGCTACTCGTTCAATGCAAATAAGGAAGTACTTTACATTCATTGACCAATTCCAAGGTCTATTGGTGCCGTTGCCGTGTCCGTCCAACCAGGTAGCAATATATATAACTTGGCTTTCACATAGTTTGAAATACAGCTCTATAACTAATTATCTCTCTGCTTAAAATTTTTTCTTGAAATCTCAAAATGCAAGCCCTATTGATTATACAGATCATACCGTAAAAACTACCCTTTGGGGTGTGAAGCGGATTCTTGGGTGCGAGGTTAAGGCTGCAAAGCCTCTATTACCTAGGGATTTATTGAATATGTTTGATTGGTTAACAGATTCCTATGGACATGTTGCGACTAGAGCTGCTATACTGACAGGTTTTAGGGGACTGTTACGCAAGTGTCAGTTGACTCAGTCGGATTCAACCTTGAGAAGGTGCGATTTTGAAATTTTTTCCTGGGGAATGATTTTTTCCGTCAGGAGATCAAAAACGATTCAATTTTGTGAACGTAAATTACTTATTCCGGTAGCGGAGTTAAAAAATAAATCATTATGTGCGGTCTATTGGACGAAACTACATTTTAAGCAGGTACCTATGTCCAAGGACGCGTTAGCATTTCAGGTTCAGTCTGCTCACGGCTATAAGCCATTGACTTATGCAGTGCTTCAATCAACGATTAAGTATTTGTGTGTGCGAACAGGGCTTAACCCGGATGATTACTCTTGCCATTCACTGAGAAGGGGTGGGTGCACCTTTCTACATATGGAAGGTGCGTCTATAGAGGAGATTAGAGCCCGAGGTGATTGGAAGTCAGATTGTGTGTATAAATACATCACCTTACCGATTTCAGATCGGATACTTAATGATATTCGAGCAGCTGCCTCAATTGATATATGTTTGTAATTAGACAGTTAATACTTAAGAATGTTCTTTCTTGATTATTTATATATATATGGGTCACTCTCCTGAAAACTGGTCAGCATGAGATGGGATTTTAAAACATCAATATAAACCTTCCTACTTATTTGTTTCCTTATACTTTTCATATTCATGTTCAGATTTGATGAAAGAAATGAGGGAAATAAAATAAAACTGTGTGCAACTTTGGTCTTTTTAGTTATGAACTGTTTTGTACCAAAAAACCCCATTTTACCGTCAGCCATTTGTAACATGACATATGGGACGTGGTTGAATCCTTATTAACATCTTGTATTGCATTGATATATCAAACAAAACAGTTCCCAAATCAAAGAGGAAGTATGTATTAACATGTATGCATGCTTAAATTTAAAAAAATAAAAGATTAATGTCTTCAGAAATAACATTACAAATTTCCGTCACACGTGTAACCGTGGTGTCTGGATGCCACACAAATATTGTACACTAATTATTCAGTGAATAAAGCATGGCTGGGAATTACTTTTTTTTATCAATATAAGCACTGGATATTTCTGTATATTATGCCACGATTAATATGCTTCTAAGTATGATATCATTTAATTCTGATTAGATATTTATTAAGCAGACTGTGTGGTGTCCTAAACATGTGTTACACGTGTGACACACATGTTATACTGCCATAAGAGATATCTTATTCATGGACTACACCTTTATTTTTTATCTCATCAATTTATATTTTACATAGATGTAAAGGGAGATTTCCAGCTTTCATTTGCAACCAAAAAATGTAAAAAATTCAAATATTAAATTTTATCTCTCCATGTGACACTTCTGGCCAGTTTTCAGGAGAGTGACCCATATATATGTTGTTTTTGTTTTTTGTTTTTTTTTCTCTCTCTCTTCCTTTTTTCTCTTCCACTTGGCTGGGTTCGGGCGGTGGCCCTTGGCAGTGGCCCAGCCAGATATCATTTATGATTGATATGATTACTGTATGATTTAATTGCTATGTGTTCTGGTGTATCACATTGGTTATTGAAAATTATGGATGATTGGTACATCCAGGATCTTGCCTGCCAGGCTGATGATCTATGTCCTTGTGTTTTCACTGTAACCGTTTCTGTGCTGGTTTGTGTCAGTCGTTACTATGGACAAAAAAACGAAGAGTTAGCACCTTTTGAGACAGGCTCAGATATATATGTATACATATATAAGGT
>JASIRB010001277.1:0-37146 GCA_030323885.1 Branchipolynoe longqiensis | reverse complement strand
GGGAGGGGGGAGTAAGAAGTACATGAACCCAGGACTCAGCGACGTGATGCACATTCACAGTGAAGACCTGCGCACTGGTGCGTGCCGTGTGACCTTTGACCCAAGCCGTCCACACTTGTTCCCGACTGGCCACCAACGAGGAACCTCGAGGTGGGAAGGTCCCGGCCTGATAAGGAAAATAGGAAAGCCGGGCGACGAAAGGACGGGGTTTGGAGCCACACCCCGATGTGTGATTGGGTGTGGGTGTGGGGGGTGGGTGTGTGGGTGTGGCGGGGTGGGTGTGTTTGTGTGGGTGGGTGTGGGGTTTTGTGGGGGGTGTGCGTGGGTTTGTTTGTTGTTGTTTTACGCCCTAGCAACATCTAAGGTCATATCAGGACGGGTACCTCACTTGTGACAGTGCACAGTCATGGTGACTTTATAGTGCTGCCCCACTGGGAGACCAGGCCACCAGTACCATGATCTGATATCCTACTCAGTCACATTATCCTGATACTGAGCCAACCAGTCCTTGGCCTGTCCTTATAATGCCGAGCGCCTGGCTAGGAAGCGACAAGTATACATTTTTAAGTCATTGGTTTGACTCGACCAGGGTTCGAACCCACGATCCCATGGTCTACCAACACGGGGAGTCGGACGCCTATACTCATTCGGCCATCCCGTCTGGTTGCGTGGGTGACGGTGTGGTGTGGTTTGTGATGTGGCGGGGGGGGGGGGGGGGGGGGGGTGCGTTTGTGTGGGTGTGTGGGTGTCCCGTGGGTCTGGGTGTTGGGTGTTGGTGTGGGTCTGAGGAGGGGTGGGTGTTGTGGGTCTGGGTATGTGTGAGTGTAAGTGTGTGGGGATGGTGTGTGTGTGTATTATTGTCGTGGGTGTTTTGTTTGGGGGGCGGGGGGGGTGTTTTGGTTTTGGGGGGGGGTCTGTGGTGTGTGTGTGGGTGTACCGGTTGTGGCGTGGGTGTGGGATGTATGTGTGGGGATGGGTGTGTGTGTGGGGATGGGGTTGTGTGTGAAACACGTGTAATTGTGTGTGGGGAATGGTGTGTGTTGTGTGTGTGGGGGAGAAGGGGGCTTGTGTTAGTGTGGGTGTGGTTGTTTGTGTGGATGTTAGTGTGGGATGGGGGTTGGGGTGTTTGGGGGTCTGTGTGAGTGTGGTGTAGGTGGTGTGTGGGTGTGTTGGTGTGTGTATGTTGTGTGGGGGGCGTGGTGGTGTGTGTGGGGGGTGGGGAGAATATCATGTGTGTGAGTGTTGTGTCTGTGGTTGGTTTGTGGGGGGTGTGGGTGGGTGTGTATTTGTGGGTTGTGGGGGGCGGGGGAGTTCGTTTGGGGGTAGTGTGCGTGATAGTTGTGGGCCCGTGTGGGTGCGGCATGTGGTTTATGGGTGTGTGTGTGGATGCTGGGTGTGGCTGGTGTGTTTGTGGGGATGGTGTGGGTGTGGGGTGGTGTGTGGGTGTTGTGTGGGTGTTTGTGGTGGTGGGTGTTGTGGGGGGCGGGTGGGGGTGTTTGGGGGGGGGTTCTGTGTGTGGTGTGGTGTGTGGGTGTGGATGTGTGTGGGGATGGGTGGGTGTGGGGGTGGGGTACTGTATGTGTGTATGTGTGTGGGGATGGTGTGTGGGTGGTGGGGTGTGTGTGGGTGTGGATGGGTGTTTGGGGGTGTGTGGATGGCGGTGTGTGGATGTGTGGGGAGTGTGTCGGTGCGTGTCGGCCCGCTCGTGTGGGTGCGTGTGGGTGTGTTTGTGGGGGGGGGTGTTTGGGGGGGTTTGGTGTTTGTTAACTGAGTGTTTGTGTATGGGGGTGTAGATGTGTGTGGGTGGATGGGTGTGGATGTGTGTGGGTCTGGGTGGGTGTGTGGGTCTGGCTATGTGTGTGAGTGTAAGTGTGTGGGGATGGTGTGGGTGGTGGATGTGTGTGGGTGGGTGGGTTGGGGTGTGTGTGGGATGGGGGTGTGGTGCAGTGATGTGGAGTGTGGGTGTGTGGGGGGTGCGTGTGGGTGAGTGTGGGTGTGTTGTGGGGGTGTGTTTGGGGGTGTGTGTGTGGGGGTGTCGGTGTGTGTGGGGGTGTGGGTGTGGGTATGGGTGGGTGTGGGTATGTGTGTGAGTGTGAGTGTAAGTGTGTGGGGATGGTGTGTGGGGTGGATGTGTGTGGGTGATTGGGTGTGTGTGGGTGCGCGTGGATGTGTGTGGGTGCGTGTGGGTGCATGTGGGTGTGTGGGTGTAGGCGGGTGGGGATGGTGTGTGTGGGTGGATGGGTGTGTGGGTGTGTGGGTGATTGGGTGGGTGTGGGTGTATGTGTGTGCGTGTGGGTCTGTGTGGGTGTGGGTCTGTGTGGATGTGTGTGGGTGCGTGTGGGTGTGTGGGTGTAGGTGGGTGGGGATGGTGTGTGTGGGTGGATGGGTGGGTGGGTGTGTGGGTGATTGGGTGGGTGTGGGTGTGCGCGTGTGTGGATGTGTGTGGGTGCGTGTGGGTGCGTGTGGGTGTGTGGGTGTAGGCGGGTGGAGGTATGTTTGTGTTTGTTGTTGTTTTACCTGGCAGTATCATGTGAATAGCACACTCACAAAGAAGGCGGAGAACGGAAGATAGGCAGATATTTAGTAAACGTGATTGATTGATTGATTGGTTGATTGGTGGTTGCTTTAGTAAACCGTTCATCGCACAACATTAGTTTGGAGAACTTTGAGGGACAGGCATTGTGGACATAAAAGCTGGACTGTTCAATCTGATATTGGCAAGGTTTTGTTTGTGTCTCCTCTCTTGTCTGAAATTTGCATCGTGCAATGTATCTATGGTTAGTCGATTGGTTGCTGGGATTTTACGTCCTGGCAACAATTAAAGTCATATCAGGAAAGGTACTGACTTCTGCGTCCTAGCACTAGTAGCAACGTCTGTGGTCATATCAATAGTGTCCGACATCTGTTATGTCACTATAATAATATTCTAGATGCAGGGGTTGTCCATTGAAGATAGGTAACACTGTATCAGGGCCGCGGTCAGGGTCCGTCTCGGAGGCGACTCGGCGACGTCTCGGCGATGCTTTTTGGCTTATTTCCGTTCAGGGTATGTCTGGGCGACGTCTCGGAGACGCCTCCCTTTTCAGACTGGAGATGAAAAGCGCCTCGAAAATGGCTGCCGCATTCAGTGGTTTCACCCAATCACAGCACAGCTTTTCCATTGCAAATGGCTGCCGGCTATGGGGGTGGCCATTTTCGAGACAGGCGTTCAGACAGGTGTGACGTCATGCCCGTCCCCGAGGCACCTCCGAGACGGACTCTGAATGCGGCCCAGGTATGGGAAAACCGACTTGTTGACTGTGTGTACACTGCTGGCAGCTTTATAGTGCTCTCATACTGGGGTACCGATAGTCGAGTTGCGCTTCACCCTCTCCTTCTGTCCACACTCTACAGCCCCTCACCCACCACCCCTCGCCCATCACCCATCACCCCTCAGCCTCTACACCCCATCACTCCTCTTCCTACCCCCTCTATACCCCATCATCCCTCCTCCTGCCCACCCTCTATACACACTCTCCCCTCACCCCTCACCCTGTACACCCCATCACACCTCCTCCTGTCCCCTCTATACCCCCTCATCACTCACCCCTCACCCTCTACACCCCTTCACACCTCCTCCTGCCCACCCTTTATACCCCGTCACCCCTCCTCCTGCCCCCCCCACCCTCCCCCTCACCCACTCTCCTCCTGCTTCTTCACCGCCTCCCCCCACTTCCCCTCCTGCCCACCCTCTATACCCCGTCACCCTTCTCTTGCCTACCCCTCTCACCCCTCTCTCCTCCTGCCTCTTCACCTCATCCTGCCTCCTCTATACCCCCTCATCCCTCCACCTGACCCCCTCTATCCCCCCTCACCCCCCTCGCTCCTGCCTGCCCACCCCCTCACCCCCTCCTCCCGCCTCTTCACCGCCTCCCCTCACCCTGCTCCCATCCACTTATCGCACACCGCCATCCCTCATCACCACCTCACCTCCCTGCCTCCTTCGCAACCTGCCGCACGCTGACCCCTGCCCCTGGCAACCGCCTCCGGCGCCGTGCCCACTGGCCCCGGCAGCCTGGTACCCTTGCCCTTGCCCCCTTGCCCTGGGACCCCTTGCACTGATTCCCTTGGTTTGGCTCTCTGGCCCTTCTCATCCCCTTCTTAGTCATCTCTAGCTCGCCCCTACTCGCCCTTTCTCGCCCCTTCTCACCCCTTCTCGCCCTTTTTTGTTGTAAGTATGTTTATTCTGCTGAATAAGTCTTTTGTCAGTGCCGAAGCACTGGTCATCAAGCCATTTTTCAATTCAGGGTTATTTACACAAAAGGTATATAGAATAAGGTATACAATAACTGTTGAATACACAATTTGCAGCATGTAACACAATGAAATTCTCTAACCCAAAAGTTCCATAGCAATATGGTAACAGTAGTGTCATATAACTAGATCAATATTATTATTAGTCAGATCAATGTGAGTATTTACATAGTATGTAAGCAGAAGTTATCTTCTGTATTCAGTTGGTAAAGTTGTACTTGTAGTAAGTTTTAATGTTCAGTTGCAGTTAGGCAAGCGGTATATAAATGTCAGTTTGTTAGAAATAATCTAGTGTAACTCTAGTGTAGTTAGTTATGTGAGTTTCTGAATTATGTTGTTGGGGTGGGGATGTTAATAATACACTGGACCAGGTATGACCAGTGAAGCAGTGGGACCAATCCCAGTACATTTTACATTTGTATTTGGACTGTCTCTGTCATCGTATATGGTTGACTGGAAATAACAGAGGAACAGCAACAAATGAAAAGGGGGGGTGGGGGGGGGGAAGAACTGAGGCTGAGGCTTTCTTGCCCCTTCTCACCCCTTCTCGCCTCTTCTCGCCCTTTCTTGCCCCTTCTCGCCCCTTCTCTCTACTTCTCGCCTATTTCTCCTCTGACTATCTATATCTCACATTTGCTCGCCACTTTTGACCCCTGTCGCCCCTTTCCATTCTGTTCTCGCCCTATTTCGTCTCTTCTCGTCCCTTCTTAAATCTTTATCGCCCCCTCTCGCCTCTTCTCTCCCCTTCTTGTCCTTCCTTTCCCCATCTTGTCTTTTCTCATCTCTTCTCTTCACCCTTTCTCGCCTATTCTCGCCTCTTCTTGCCTCTTCTCGTCTCTTCTAGTCTCTTCTCGTCTCTTCTCGCCTCGTCGCATATTCTCGCCTCTCCTCATTCATTCTCAACCCTTCCCGCCCATTCTCGCCCATTCCCGCCCATTCCCGCCCATTCCTGCCCCTTTTTATTCGTTCTCGCCCCCTCTCGTCTCTTCTCGCCCCTTCCAGCCCATTCCCGCCCCTTCCCGCTCTTTCTCGTTCGTTCTCGCCCCTTCTCGTCCCTTCTCGCCCCTTCGTGCCCCCCCCCCCCCGACCTCCGCTCGTCCTCTCCTCGTCTTCTCTCACTGCGTCGTCCAGAGTAGCGAGTGGAGAGCCCGGCATTCAAGTAAGCACTAAATACTGTCATTAAGGACACATCACCGCCCGCATTGGGGGTTAGCCTTCATCCCCGCACCCCGACCTCTTTGTTTGAAGCTGTATACAGACACATGGACACACAGACACATGGGCACATGTATACATGGGCACCTCGCTACATAGACAAATGGGCACATAGATACACGGACACATGGGCACACAGACACATGGTCACATATATCCATGGGCACATAGCTACATAGACAAATGGGCACATAGATACATGGACACATGGACACATGGACACATGGACACACAGACACATGGGCACATATATATATATGGGCACCTCACTACATAGACAAATGGGCACATAGATACATGGACACATGGACACATGGACACACAGACACATGGGCACACAGACACATGGGCGCATATATACATGGTACTACATAGACAAATGGGCATATAGACACATGGACACATGGGCACATATATACATGGGCACATATATACATGGGCACATAGCTACATAGACAAATGGGCACATAGATACACGGACACATGGACACATGGGCACACAGACACATGGGCACATATATACATGGGCACCTCGCTACATAGACACATGGGCACATAGATACATGGGCACACAGACACATGGGCACATAGATACATGGGCACATATATACATGGGCACCTCACTACATAGACAAATGGGCACATAGACACATGGACACATGGGCACACAGACACATGGGCACATATATACATGGGCACATAGCTACATAGACAAATGGGCACATGGGCACATGGACACACATAAACATGGACATACAGACACATGGACACACAGAAACATGGACACACAGAAACATGGACACACAGACACATGGACACACAGACACATGGACAAACAGGCACATGGGCACATAGATACATGGGCACATATATATATATATATATATGTATATATATATATATGGGCACATAGCTACATAGGCAAATGGGCACATAGATAGATAGACACATGGCCACACAGACACATGGACACATAGACACATGGGCACATAGACAGACGGCTTATCTTCTTTTTTTTTCTTTCTCTTGTTTTTAATAATAATAGTTTTACTTTATGGCCGTCGCCACGTTTGGGTGTTCACGAGATAAGCGGCAAGAACTGGGGATTTATGCGCGCGTGTGCCGGTAGGAGGCGTGGGGGGAGGTGATGGTGGGGGGCTGAGGGGGGGGGGGCGACGCCACCCACAACATGGCCACCAACGGACGCAGTGGCCGAATCGGTAGAGCACGTGCCTCGCATGTGGGAGATTGGGAGTTCGGTTCCTAGTCGAGTCAAACCAATAACTCACAAAATTGATACTTGCCACCACTTTGTATGATGCTCCACATTATTAAGACAGGGCAAGGACTGGCTGGTTCAGTGTAGGGTAATAATGTGACTGAGTGAGGTATCGAAGTCATGGTGCCAGCAGTGGTCTTTTTTTTTGTTTAGCTCAACATGTTAGGTTGATTGCTATAATCTGTATTACTTTAATTTGATTGCTATAATCTATATTACTTTAATTTTAAGTAACTTCGCTTTATAATGACTAACTTCGATAGTTGAAGTATAAGCATGCCAACTTAACCTTGACATTGTTGTCAAAAACTCTGATCCCATAAGCAGTGATAAGCTTCAGGTTCTATTAAAATGACTTAGTATACCCTTCCATGTAGCATCAAATGCTTAATAAGTGCATGCATAAATAATTTGGATATTTAGATTCAAATCAAGATAAGTGTTTTGCTTTTGAAAATTGTATGCATTATTCCTACTATGCAATTTTAAGCAAAAGAAACACCCAAAACGTCCAGCTTAACTATCAGACGGGCTGGCCGAATGGTTGAGTGTCCGTCTTCCGTTTTGGTACATCGTGGGATCGAACCCATGGGTTCGAAACATGGTCGAGTCAAACCAATGACTTAAAAATTGATATGTGTCGCTTCCTAGCCAGGCGCTCGGCATTATTAGGAGAATGCAAGGACTAGTTTGCTCAGTGTCAGGGTAATGTGACTGAGTGAGATATCAGGTCATGGTGCTGGCAGCCTGGTCTCCCAGTGAGCCAGCACTATAAAGTCACCATGAGTGCACATTGTCACAAGTCAGTACCCATCCTGACTATCATAGACTACCCTACTAATGCCGAGCACCATACTAGGAAGCGACAAGTATCAATTTTTAAGTCATTGGTTTGACTCGACCAGGGTGCGAACCCATGAACCCATGGGTTCGGATCCCCCGATCTCCCAAAACAGGAGACGGAAACTCAACTCATTCGGCCATCCTGTCTGGTCGTCACGACCCAGACGAGGCAATGCAAAGACTTACGTAACTTAGTCTTGCCACCACTTTGTATGATGCCCCACATTATTAAGACAGGGCAAGGACTGGCTGGTTCAGTGTAGGGTAATAATGTGACTGAGTGAGGTATCGAAGTCATGGTGCCAGCAGTGGGAATCACTATGAAGTATAATTATAAGGCCGCATCGGCGCAATTCGACAGGCACCCGTGTTAATATGAACTCATGTGTTGCCAGGGGGCGAAACCTTCCACCACACCGACTCGAGGCTCCATGGCGCGATCGGATCTGGTTCCAGGCCGTCGGTCTCCTGGTGCTCGTTTTGGTGCGAATCGCGGACACCCTTTTTTGTGGATAGGTCCTGTGACCGGCAGGCGTCCGGAGATGTGAGATAAGGCCGCCAGGGGGCTGGTAGGCGGCGCGACCAGTGGTGCTGTGTGTGTGGTGTGTGGTGTGTGTGGTGTGTGTGTGGTGTGTGGTGTGCAGTGTGGTGTGTGTTGTGTATGTGGTGAATGTATGTAATGGTGTGTGATGTGTATGGTGGTGTGTGTTGTGTATGTGGGGAATGTGGGGAATATGTGTGGTGTATGTGTGGTGTGTGATGTGTAGTGTATGCATGATGTGTAGTGCATGTGTGTGATGTGTGTAGAGTATGTGCGTATGGTGTGTATGGTGTGTAGTGACTGCTATGTATTGTGCATGTGGGTAATGTGTGGATGTGTGTGGTGTATGTGGTGTGTACTGTGTGTTGTGTGTTGCGTGTTGTGTAGGTGGTGAATGAGTGTGTGGTGTAGACATAGGTGGGGTTTGTATGGTGTATGTAAGTATTATAAGTATCATATAGGGCGTAATCGATTAATCAACTCGGGTCACCCGAGCCACTTTTTGGCGCATGCGCACATCCTACAGACTCGGGTTGAATAAACGAATACGCTCGAGGTGGAAAAAATGGTGACTTAATATAAAACTTCATATTTTCTTCAATAACCGATTTAAGTACAGTAGGATTTAAAGTATTTTATGATTGTAGAAGCTGACAATCTGGGTTATTTTTAAAAAATCATTAAAATAACACATAGGACTTGTACTGGACAGTGGAAGCTGTTATCCTACAGGTACCAGCAGAGATGTGACGTCATAACTCCTAGCAAACCCCAGCCAAGAAGTGGGTTACTGGGGTCAGGTCGTTTTGCACATGGCACGTGTATTTCTCGACTCCACTCGCGGTGTTCGATTTGAAATTCTGACGACTCGGGTGACCCGAGTCGCCCGGGTCGTGTTAATCGATTAAGGCCCCAGATATGTCTCTGTGTAAATGCAGACCCCCATATGTGTATGTACTTATCCATCTCTTTATGTCGACCAGACGGGATAGCCGAATGTGTTGAGTGCCCGTCTCCCGTTTTGGTAGATCCCACTCACAGTCACACTCGTCTCTACTTGTCATCCCAGGATATGACGAGGAGCAGTTTGTTTGTTTGTTGTTGTTTTACGTCCTAGCAACATCTAAGGTCATATCAGGATGGGTACCGACTTCTGGGAGTGCGCACTCATGGCGACTTTATAGTGCTGCCACAATGGAAGACCAGGCCACCAGCACCATGACCTGATATCCCACTCAGTCGCATTAACCTGACACTGAGCCAACCAGTCCTTGCCCTATCCTAATAATGGCGAGCGCCAGGCAATTTTTAAGTCATTGGTTTGACTCGACCAGGGTTCGAACCCACGATCCCATGGTCTACCAACACGGGAGACGGATGCTCTAACTCATTCGTCCATCCCGTCTGGTGAGAGGAGCAGTGGAATGAGGAAGACAAATAAATTGTGTTGACATTTGGAATTTACCCCGCTTAATCAACGATTCTAACGAGGACTAGCAACAAAAAGTATGACCTATTTATTATTTTATATATAAATATATAGCCGCCCTCTCTGTATATAATATATATATATATATAAGGAGGCGCCATGGGGGGAGGTCATGAGGTACCATTACACCAATAGATTACCTAATGAGTAGGTGACCAGCCGATGACTTAGTGGCTGGGGAGTAGATGGATCTTCCGGCTTATTAATATTATACCTGTATACTGGCTTATATAGCACACATATATATAATATATATAATATGTATATAATATGTATATAATATGTATATAATATATATATAATATATATATAATATGTATATAATATATATAATATATATATAATATATATATATATATAGTGCGGGCGGAAAGTGCGTTGCGCACGCGCCGTTTCTGACTCATGTCATAAGGAATATTTGTTTAAAATTATGCACGCACACAGAACAACAAAAAGAGAGAAAAAAAGCCAGCCGTGAAGTAAATCGTGCTTGACAACGGCTGCGCGTTTGCCGTCAATGAAAGTCGCTGCACCGTCACCTCATTATGTGTGAACGTGGGCGGTGTAGGACGTTCAAAACACTACCCCCTTCTAAACACTATGGTAGTGTATTGAGCTTAAGTTCAAAACACTACTGGTAAGTTTAAAACACTACCCCTATGTGTGTCCAAAACTCTACCCAAGTTCAAAACACTATCACGATACGCATTGGGGACTGTAGTGCCACAAAATGTAACGTACTGGTAGATATTGGCATACGTTGACCGTGCTATGGCGTTTGAAGCACATACTAGTTGGTTTGGTTGTTGGGAGTTTTTTGTCCTGGCAACATCTAAGGTCATATCAGGATGCACGTACTAGTAGTATATGCTGATAAGTGATAGCACTGTGGCCTCTGCACCACATATTAGTATACGCTGCTAGTGCTGTAGCATTTAACAACGTGTCAGTAGAATTTGCTGATGCTGCTGCGCCGTTTGAAGCACATATTTGTAGTATACGCTGCAAACTTCCCCACCCTACTGCATACTTCCCTACCATAAGCGACTTTAAAATTGATACTTGTCGCTTCCTAGTCTGTCACTCGGCATTAATAGCATAGGGCAAGGACTGGTTAGCTCAGTGTCAGGATACTGTGACTGAGTGGGGTATCGGGGAATGGTGCTGGTGGCCTGATTTCCCAGTGGGGTAGCACTATAAAGTTGACATGAGCGTGCACTATCACAAATCCCTACCTGTCCTGATATGACCTTAGATGTTGCTAGGATGTCAAACAACAACCAACAACAACCCCTACTGCCCCACGTGCATACTTCCTCACCCTACTGCATACTGCCCCACCCTACTGCATTCTTCCCCACCTCACTGAATACAGCCCCACCCTACTACATACGCAGCAATTAGAGTAGTGTTTTGAACTTAAAGGTAGTGTTCTGAACTTAGGGATAGTGTTTTGAGAGTGGCCACAGTAGTGTTTTGAACCTACTTTCAACTTGGTTGAAAACACTACCATAGTGTTTCGAACCTAGGTTGAAAACACTACCGTAGTGTTTTTGTGGGGTAGTGTTTTAAACTTACTACACCGGCACTGCACCCTCCCTGCCCGCCAGCTGGGCCATTCCCAGCCCGCAAGGGGGCGCCACAAATGTAAATTGCGACACCAATAAAGCACCCCGCGCAACACTATCACCCGCAACACGGCTGGCGACAATGTTCCATAGAAAGTGAGCGGCGCTTGTTAAAATTGCCGCTTAATGCGACGTTTTCAGGGGGGGGGGTAGGGGGGAGGAGAAGGGTGGAGGGGGAGTGGGGGGAAAGCGGAGGGGAGGGGGGGGGGGGGAGCTGCGCGTTTGCTTGGTTCCGGCATGCATGGATAGAGGAAACCTCCACAGATCGACCACTCCCTTATATCGATCGCTTTATTTGGGTACCATTGTAAGGATATTCTACCTCTCTAAACCGACCACCTCCCTAAATGGACCACTTAAAGTCGGTCCCATGGTCGGTCGATTTAGACAGGTTTTACTGTATATATGTATATCTGTATATATATATATATATATATATGTGTGTGGGTTATGTGCTCTGCCCACCAGGTGGCGTGGTGGCGCTGGTGCCCAGCAGGTGGCGCGCCGGGACGCTGGCACCTGTGGCCCGCTGTCAGTGTGCCCCGAGCAGACGACACGTGACTGTGCATAGATAAGGCTGGAAGGCGGACAGGCGTGCGCCGCCTGTCCCTGGCCTCCCCTCCCCGCCAGCCCGGCAGCTAAAGGCCCCCCCCCCCCCCCCGCCCCTTGCCTCGCCATGGCCCGCCTCCTCATCACCCCTACCTCCACCCAATCGCCCACCCATCCTTGCCCCTCCTCCCTTCCTCCCCGTCCCCCTTCCCCCTTCCTCCCTTCCACCCTTCCCCCTTCTCCTTCCCCCTTCTCCTTCCCCCTTCCTCTTCCTCCCTTCCTCCCACTTCTATCTCTACTCTTCCCCATCCCCTCTTCTTTCACTTCCTCCTCCCTTTCTTCTTCCCTTCTCCACTTCCTCCCCTCTCCCATCATCCCATGTCCTCCCACTTGCCCTCTTCCTCCCCCCCTCCTTCCCCCTCTTCCATCCTCTCGTCTTCCTCTCCTCCTCACACTTATCCTCACCCACCTTGCCATACCCAACCCCTCCACTCCTTCCCCTTCAAGTTCCACTCCTCCTCTCCTCGTCTTCCCACTCCTCCCTATCTCCCTCTCACTCTGCTCTTCTTTTAATCCCGTTCCTTTATTCATGTACTCCTTTACTCCGCTATTCTTTCACTCCTCTACTCATTGACTTCTTTGCTCCTTTATTCAGTTACTACGCCTTCATTTCTCTACTCCTTCATTTCTCTACTCCTTCACCCCTCTACTCCATCACTCCTCTATTCATCTACTCCTTCACTTCTCTACTCATTCATTCTCATACTCCTTCACTCGTCTACTCCTTCACTCCTCTACTCCTTCACTCTTCTACTCCATTACTCCTATACTCCTTTACTCATCTACTTCATTTCTTTACTCCATCACTCCTCTACTCCTTCACTCATCTACTCCATCACTCCTATACTCCTTTACTCACCTACTTCTTCATCTCTTTCCTCAGTCACTCCTCTACTTCATCATTTTCTACTCTCCCATTCTCCCTTTCCTCTTCTCATTCTCACATTCTCTCCATCTCTGTCATTCCCCCCTTCTCCCGTTCTCCCCTTCATACCACCTCCATTTCTCCTTCTTCCCTTCTATCCCCTTCCTCCCTTCCTCCCTTCCTCTCCTTCATCTCCTTCCCCCTTTCCACTCCCCCCCTTCCCCCCTTCCTCCCTTCCATCTTTCCCCCCTTCCTTCCTTACTCCCTTCCTCCCTTTCCCCTTCCTCCCTCCCCCCTTCCCATGCCCCCTCCCCTCCTCCTCCCCTTCCTCCCGTCCCCTCCCCTTCCCCCTTCCCCCCCCTCCCTTACTCCCCGCCCATTCCTCCTTTCTCCCTTCTCCTTGACCCTTCACCCCTACTCCCTTCCCCCTTACTCCCTTTCTCCTTCCTCCCTTTCCCCTTCTCCCACCCCACCCTCAACACTTCCTCCTCCCCCCTTTCCTCCTTCCCCCTCCCCATTCTCCCCTCCCTCCCCTCCCCCTTCCCACCCTTTCCTCCTCCCCTTTTCCCCTTCCTTTCCCCCTTCCCTCTCTTCCCTCTCTTCCCTTCCTCTTCCACCCCCGTCCTCCCTTCCCCCCTCCCCCTTTCTCCTTTACCCTCCCCCCTTCCCCTTCCTCCCTCCCCTCTTCCCTGCCATCCTCCCATCCTCCTTCTGCCTCCCTCCCCAGGGCCACATTGAACAGTGAGTGGCATGCGCGGTCTGTACCCGGCACAGCTTTATACCGCCAACCTATGCAGAGCGGGACTTCAGTGCGCATGCGTGTGGGGCGTTGGGTGGGTAACGGGAGGGGGGGGGGGGCGTGGCGGTCGATTCTGATGGGGCGGGATGCTTCGATGAGTTCATCCAGTCACACCCGCGTCCAGCCCTTCACTCCTGCAACCCGATTGGGGTCCAACGGGGGGGGGGGGGGGGGTAGAGGGGGGTAGGGGGGGGGCTCTTTTGACGTTGGAGTGAAGGCGGCGTGGAGGCGGGGGAGCGATGGGGGCAGGGACGGGGAGGGAGGCGGGTGGGGAGGGGGAGATGGAGGGGGAGAGGGAGGCGCGGAGGGGGGCGGGGATGGGGGAGGTGGGGAGGAAGGAGGGGCTTTTCGGGGTGAGTAGCATATTGCCGGTAAGAGTAGGGTAGGGGGGAGGGGTAGGGGGAGGGGTAGTGCGGGGTATGGGGAGGGGTAGGGGGAGGGGTAGGGGGAGGGGTAGGGGGGTGGTATATTAGTCAAGCCGCCCCCCTGCCCGCCTCATCAGTATACCTCCGCTCTCCCCTCTGAACAGAGCAGACAACACAGGCGTTCCACACTCGCCCACACCTGCACTAACACAACAGTAGCACCCACACACCACGCAGGGCCCACTGACGGGCTACAGGGCCCCACCGCCCGCCGACACCGACACTTCACACCGGTGAGACCTGCGCAGCCCCCGGGTGATCTCAGCTCCCCCATCTGGGTCTGTCCCGAGGCGGCTCTTCGCCCGAACCTCGCTCACCTGAGGCACACACCTGTCTGCATGCCGCCCCGCACCCGGCCATGGTCGTACACGTAGAAGGTGAGTCCGCCCTGGAGCAAATGTCTGCACGGGTGTCGCTACTTAGTCAGGTGTATGTATGTGATATATGTAGGATATATGCAATGTATGCATGGTCATTACTTACTCACGTGAATGTATGTGATATATATATAGGGTATATACAACATATGCATGGTCATTACTTACTCAGGTGTATATATGTGATATATATAAGGTATATACCACGTATGCAGTGTCATTGCTTACTCAGGTGTATATATGTGATATAGATACTAAGATAGGGTATATACCACATATGCACAGTCATTACTTACTCAGGTGTATATATGTGATATATATAGGGTATATACCACGTATGCACAGTAATTGCTTACTCGGTTGTATATATGTGATATATAAATAGGAGACATACAACAAATCCACCATTACTACTTATTCAGGTTTATATGATATATATATCAAATATATAGGATATATACAACGTATGCACAGCCATTACTTACTCAGGTGTATATATGTGATATATATAGAATATATACAACATATGCACCATCATTACTTACTTACTCAGGTGTATATAATATAGGACATATACAACATATGCACCATCATTACATACTCAGGTGTATATATGTGATATATAAAGAATATATACAACATATGCACCACCATTACTTACTCAGGTGTATGTATGTGATATATAAAGGATATATACAACATATGCACCATCATTACTTACTCAGGTGTATATAGAATACATACATATGCACCATCATTACTTACTCAGGTGTATGTATGTGATATATATAGGATATATACAACATATGCACCATCATTACTCACTCAGGTGTATATAATATAGGATATAATATAGGGTATATACAACATATGCACCATCATTATTTACTCAGGTGTATATAGAATACATACATATGCACCATCATTACTTACTCAGGTGTATGTATGTGATATATATAGGATATATACAACATATGCACCATCATTACTTACTCAGGTGTATATAATATAGGATATATACAACATATGCACCATCATTACTTACTCAGGTGTATATAATATGGGATATAATATAGGATATATACAACATATGCACCATCGTTATTTACTCAGGTATATATAGAATACATACATATGCACCATCATTACTTACTCAGGTGTATGTATGTGATATATATAGGATATATACAACATATGCACCATCATTACTTACTCAGGTGTATATAATATAGGATATATACAACATATGCACCATCATTACTTATTCAGGTATATGTAGAATACATACATATGTACCATCATTATTTACTCAGGTGTATGTCTGTGATATATACAGGATATATACAACATATGCCCCATCATTACTGACTCAGGTGTATTTAATATAGGATATAATATAGGATATATACAACATATGCACCATCATTACTTACTCAGGTGTATATAATATAGGATATAATATAGGATCTATACAACATATGCACCATCATTATTTACTCAGGTATATATAGAATATATACATATGCACCGTCATTACTTACTCAGGTGTATGTATGTGATATATATAGGATATATACAACATATGCACCATCAGTACTTACTCAGGTGTATATAATATAGGATATATACAACATATGCACCATCATTTCCCAAAGGGGTCCGTGGTATCAATCCGGTAGTTGTTGCTGCCATGTCTGATCTCATTCTTATTCTTAATAGACGACAGTAGTGCCTCATGGTAATTTACGGGGGTCCTTGGCGAGGAGAACATTTATATATGTAATATATATAATATATGTAATGCATTTATTACATATATATAATGTTATACACAAAACATATGTAATACATGAAATATATATGTATAATATGCAATACATAATATCTATAATTTGACATTTGTCAGTGCCGGAGCACTGGTCTTCCGGCCATCTTACTATTGGAATTGACATTATAAATAATCTAAGTTTGGTCAGTGCTGTATTAGTCACAGCACCGATCAGCAATGGATTATATTATGCAATTTATTATATTATATATTATATCTATTATGTTTATTATAATGCATCTTATGTACTACATATATTGTAAATCATATATATGCAACTTGAACTTATCAGTAGATAGTCGTTACAAAAATACAAGACCATAAATGCAAACAAACCAACTGGTGGTCATGTAATTAGGAACCTCATTATGAAGTCGATCACGGGATAGGGGTAAAGCCTATCGAATCATGGCTTGCACCGAGTACAAGCTTTAACTTTAAGTCAGCATTAGTAGATCAGTTCAGAATATCATCTTAGTATCATAGAGTCAAGTTGTATTAATTTGTAGGTGAGAATAACAGTAAAAAGGTCTCGAAAACAGTGCTCAAACCATAACTAGTAGGGTGAGGGGTGGGTAAGCATAATTTCCTGTCCGATCGCCCTGTCAAAGTGATCGAACACTTGCCTTGGAGAACAATGTAAACAAATCAGAACCCGTTGCCTCGTGAACCAAATTACACACGTTAGCAGGCCAACATGACTAATGCATCTTATGTACTACATATATTGTAAATCATATATATATATTATATATTATATATATTTTATTCATTATATATATTGTAAATATCATAAATATTTGATATATTATGTATATTATTATGTATATTGTGTATATTATATATATTATATATATTATATATTATATCTTATATATGTGAAGTGGGCGAGACTATACTCGAGCTGTGGCCATTGCGGGCTTGGGTCAAGCAACCCGCATTTGGTAATGCGGGCTGCTCGCCAAGACAGACCCGCATTGGCCATCAAATGCGGGGCCGGGTTCACTGCTGTAACTTGTTGCTAGGAGACGTAGGTTGCGACTTTCCTAGCAACGTAGGGAGGTTGAGCGCTCGGGCTCAGACCCATCGGACGTGTTTCTACACGCTCTGATGTTTTAGACGAGATTTAGGCTTTAATTGTCGGAATTCCAAACTGTTTTAACTTAACAAAATGGGAGGGGATGTATTTATTCGTATTGATCATTATTGAAGAACTTAGATTGTACCAGTAGGGACAGAAATAAAGTTGTGAGCTCTACAAAGTGATTGAAACGTTCCTTGCATTTTTTACTATTCTCCAGTCCCTAAGTATATTAACCGCTATGGTCAACTTGGTATTGATATTCGATTATTCTCTATATAATTAAGGGCCTTCTGGTCAAATCCAGGCAAGTGAGTGGATTTTAAAATGTGATGCTTTCATCGGACTATGCAGCTTTAGCGTCATGCATTGTTGCACCCCCCCCCCCCACACACACACGCCACCTGGTGGACAGGCCGACAATCGGCTCCTCCACACGTTGAGCCTGTCACTAGCGTCAGGCCAAGTTAACAACATGCTGGTTGGTGGCAGTTGACTCAACTCACACAGGTGAAGTCCTTAAAGGTAGCGACAACAGCCGGGTTAGGGTCAGGTGTCCACAGGTCCGGTGTAGCTACACTCGATACTCGATAGACGTTGCCCTGATCACGTGGTCACTTAACCTACACTCCACTACTACACTCAAATAAGTGAATGAATGGGGTTTTGCGTCCTAGTAATATCTGCGGTCATTGCAAGGCAACGCGCAATTCCGTGTGCATATATATGTACAGTAAAACCTCTCTAACCGACCACCTTCACAAATCGACCACTCCCCTATATCGATCGCTTTATTTGGGTCCCAACAATACCATTGTAACCATATTCTAACTCCTTAAACCGACCACCTCCCTAAATAGACCACTCAAAGTCGGTCCTAAGGTCAGTCGATTTAGACTTTAGAGAGGTTTTACTGTAAATACTGGATATACTTTTACATATGAGTATATGTATATGTGGCTCTATGTGTGTGTGGTTTTTTTGTGGGTCTTTTTGTGAGAAGTTATTTATTCTGCCCATAACGTATAAGCTCCCGTGAGGGTGCTTGTTTTCAACGCTGGACAGCTGTGATACTGGTTTGGTCTGGTCCCGCACTCACGAGTGTTTACCTGATCTTTCTCGGGCCAACCTTTTGCAGTTTTGGGTGTTAGTAGTTTCTATATTAGTTTTTTTGTATTTTTCAAAGTTTTTTTCTAACCTGTATATGATAACTTAGCCCACTATGTACATCTACCCAGATGACATACAGGCCTGCGGGAGAGGATCCCGTCCCTTTGTGGTTTGTTACAGCATCCTTTCACCCACGCCCTGTCCTTAGATAGTGCACCAGTGTGGCAGAACACCCCTGGACCCTTCAGGACTGTGACTAGGTGGGATGGTTGTGTTGTATGGTTAGCCATTTTGTATTTCAGGGCGATTCGGATGCATGACTATGGCCTGCTATATATATGTATATGTAGATGTATAGGTATAGGTATAGGTATATGTACATGTACATGCACATGTGTAGGTATATGTATAGGCATATGCATAGGTATATGTATAGGTATGTATAGGTATATGTATAGGTATATGTATAGGTATATGTATATGTATAGGTATTTGTATAGGTATATGCATAGGCATATGTATAGGTATATGCATAGGTATAGGTATATGTGTTGTTGTTGTTTTATGTCCTAGCAACATCTAAGGTCATATCAGGACGGTGTATATGTATATTAGTCTTTTGATATTTTGATATTTTGTTATTTTTCTAGCTACTTTCGTTATTTAGTGTTTTAGTACTTTGGTCATTTATTATTTTGCCGTTTTATTAATTTTGTTAGTTTTGTGTTTTGGTGGTTTAGTGTTTTGTTACTTTGGTGTTTTGGTATTTTGGTGTTGTTGTGTTTTAGTGTTTTGGTGTTTTGATGTTTTGGTGTTTTGATGTTTTGGTATTTGGGTATTTTTGTGTTTTGGTATTTTGGTAGCTTGGTGTTTTTGTGTTTCGGTGTTTTGATGTTTTGGTGGTTCGGTGTTTCGGTGGTTTGGTGGCTTGGTGGTTTGCTTACACCAGTCTAACCGACTGCTAGCGCTGTATGTGGCACGAAGCTGACACAAACGCCGTAAGGTGGCCGCAGGTTACAATTTGGGGAAAGTCACTCCCGCCTCTCAGAGTGATTATTGGTTCCCTGCTGGGGAAACTTCACATACTGATGGTGATTGAGTGCACGTGAGTGTGGGGTGCGGCGGGCGCGATAGGGGGCGCTGGGGGAGTAGGGGGGGGGGCGGTGTGGGGTTTATGGGCTTGGTGGTGTTCTAGGGGGTGTGAGGGGTGTTGTGGGGGTTAAAGATGTGAGATGTGGTGGTGGTTATGGTGGGCGTGAGTTATGGGTTGTGGGATGTATGGGTGTGTTGGTGGGTGTGAGTACAGTAAAACCTCTCTAAATCGACCGAACCTGGGACCAACTTTAAATGGTCCATTTAGGGAGGTGGTCGGTTTAGGGAGTTTTTTTTTCATCATTACATTATTATTGCATGGGCGATCGTTTGGGACCCAAATAAAACGATCGATATAGGGGAGTGGTCGATCTGTGGAGGTGGTCGGTTAGAGAGGTTTTACTGTAGTTTGTTCTGGAGTTTATTGGTACGGTATTGGTTAGAGAAGTGAGAGTGTGTGGGTGGACCGTGTGGTACGATATCTGTCAGTGTGATGAGGTGGTGTGAGGTGTGATGGGATGGTGTGAAGTGTAAAAGTGGGGTGGGGTGTTAATGAGGGGAGTAGAATGTGTCTGGTGGAGTGACGGTTGTGTGGCATGTGTTGTGGAGTGAGTAGACTGTGGTGGAGTGAGGGAGTGACAGAGTGGAGAAGGCGGGCAGGCCGGTGGGTGCACCTCATG
This sequence comes from Branchipolynoe longqiensis, assembly GCA_030323885.1. Lineage (NCBI taxonomy): Eukaryota > Metazoa > Annelida > Polychaeta > Phyllodocida > Polynoidae > Branchipolynoe > Branchipolynoe longqiensis. The sequence continues at coordinate 16,992 of JASIRB010001277.1, read as the reverse complement.
GTAGCATGTTGTGGAGTGAGTAGACTGAGGGAGTGACAGAGTGGAGAAGGCGGGCAGGCCAGTGGGTGCACCTTATGGTAGTGTGTTGTGGAGTGAGTAGACTGTGTTGGAGTGAGGGAGTGACAGAGTGGAGAAGGCAGGCAGGCCAGTGGGTGCACGTTATGGTAGCGTGTTGTGGAGTGAGTAGACTGTGAGGGAGTGACAGAGTGGAGAAGGCAGGCAGGCCAGTGGGTGCACCTCATGGTAGCATGTTGTGGAGTGAGTAGACTGTGAGGGAGTGTCAGAGTGGAGAAGGCGGGCAGGCCGGTGGGTGCACCTTATGGTAGTGTGTTGTGGAGTGACTAGACTGTGAGGGAGTGACAGAGTGGAGAAGGCAGGCAGGCCAGTGGGTGCACCTTATGGTAGTGTGTTGTGGAGTGAGTAGACTGTGAGGGAGATACAGAGTGGAGAAGGCAGGCAGGCCGGTGGGTGCACCTTATGGTAGTGTGTTGTGGAGTGAGTAGACTGTGAGGGAGTGACAGAGTGGAGAAGGCAGGCAGGCCAGTGGGTGCACCTTATGGTAGTGTGTTGTGGAGTGAGTAGACTGTGAGGGAGTGACAGAGTGGAGAAGGCAGGCAGGCCGGTGGGTGCACCTTATGGTAGCGTTTGTCATATTATTCATTGCGTTGTCCGCCCAAGTGTAAAAAACAACAACAAACATAATGAAGACCTTTTCAGCATGTCCACGAAAGCTGCATTAAACTACACACCTGTCGGACACCTGCGTCCGCAGAAACGAACAGCCAAGTGAAAGTCGCCTTTTTCTTTAAAACGCTAAAGAAACGCAGTTCACGAGAAAACCACCAGAGGGCGCGGGGGCTGGGGGGGGGGGGGTAAATAAAGGTAGCTGTATGATGTATGGCTTTGGGGGGAATAGGAGTTAATTGAAGCCTGAATTAGCTTCAATGGCGAGTGCTTGTAATGGTATTAACGCAGGGAAAATAACTTTAAATAGAGCTCGAGTAGAGCGTACACATTGCAAAAATAGAAAACATATGGATATATATATATATATATGCACATATTCTCTATGAGTCTGCCTTAGGAAAATGGGCCAATTGGTGGTTTATTTAAGATGTCGGCTTCGCAATTCTTAAAGTGTAGTGCATTTCTTTGTTTTATATTAAATTATCCTAGAAACAAATAAGGTTGTTGTATTTTCTCGAACTTTACATTCAGGATAAATTTAAGGACGTTGTAACACCTCTGTCAATGCTAAACTATAAGTATGCCGATCGAACCCGACATCCAATGATCGATGCCGACAACTTTAACAGATGTCGGCGTCGCAATTCTTAAAGTGTTGTGCATTTCTTTGTTTTATATTAAATTATCCTAGAAACAAATAAGGTTGTTGTGTTTTCTCCACCTTTACATTCAGAATAAATTTAAGGACTTTCCAATACCTCTGACAATGCTAAACTATAATTATACTGTTCGACGCCGACATTCAACGATCGATGTGACAACTTCCCCCAATTGGCCTCTTTTCGCGATCCTGACTCATATATATATATATATATATATATGTGTTTATATGTATTTTCAAGCAACGCGGAGCAACGCGGAGCAACGCGGAGCAAGCTTAGCTTACATAGGGTAAAGGATAGAGGTAAAGGCAGATATTGTCACCTCTGTTATCCTTAGACGCCTGGTGTGGCATTCAATGTATTTTTTTCAAGACTCAAAGGACCAAACTGAAAATGTGCATGCATAATTAACCATGTTCTTTCAGGTGGTGACTAGTTTTGTCATTGCATACTGCATTTTTTCTCTCTCATTTTTTTTCTCTTTTTCTTCCTCTTCTTCTTCTTCTTCTTCTTCTTTGTCTTCTCGTGTATCATCTATCATCTTGGGACTAAGCTCCCCAGCTGCATGATAACATACAAAAGGGACGTCCATTTTGGTAGAGCTATTTGTCTCCAGGTTCAGATGATGATTGCTGATGGTTCAACACTGTGTCAGCAGTAAGGGCCACATTCATGACGAAAAGCTGGTTGTATCTATTGGTAATCACATTCACATGCCCACATCTAAATTTACATGAAACTCCGAAATGGTCAAAAGCCAAAGAAAACCATCTCTAGTGCAATTTTGAAATGGTTTAACTTGTGTCGACTGACAGCAAAATCCAACTCACAAAACATTAATACAGGAGGCGATAAAGCCCATTGTATTTTTTTAATGAGCTCTAAGATTTTGGTGTCTCTTGAAGATTTATACTGCCTGTCATGGATAAGTCTGAATAGACTTGTTTTCATCATTAGACAGTTTGTTGATAGAAAGCCCGAGCCTACACTTTTACCGACCCAAGGGATTTTTAACCTCCCACACCACATAGACATGGTATGAGAGCAACTGGCCTTTGATGACGCTGTAAGTTATACACAGCGGTGGAAATCCAAATTGGCAGAGGTGGGGGTATGGGGAATCGAACCACCAACCTTCAGATTAGGAATCCGACCAAGAAAAAAGTCAGAGTAGTCTAACCACTCCGCCACAGGGAACACCATAAAATTAAAATAGTATTGATCCAATGCCATGAAATCTACACACTCAAGCAGAATGTGTGTGGGCACTGGGTGAAAAAGGATGAGTCAGCCAAGATTGGCTAATGCAGCATCAAGTGAGAACGACAGTAAAACCTCTCTAACTGACCACCTCCACAGATCGACTACTCCCCGATATCGATCGATTTTTTGGGGTCACAACAATACCATTGTAAGGATATTCTAACTCCCTAAACCAACCACCTCCCTAAATAGACCACTTAAAGTCGGTCCCAAGGTCTGTCGATTTAGAGAGGTTTTACTGTACTTCGTCACACCAACACTTAACATGAAGCTGTGAATGTTCTTCAGTGCTTGGAGTGATGTTATGTAATTTTGTGTTTGGATGCTCATCCCATTCATGTCAACATTTTGATTTGATATACTTGAGAATAAGTGGACTCCAAAGGTGGAGCGAGAAAAAGAACAGGAAGAAATGTAAGAACAAGGAGGACAAAAAGAAAGAAAAGAATTCTTTTTGTTGGTAAATGAATTTTATTTCTGTAAATCTGTTGGCAGCGCCATGGCACTGGTCTTCCGGCCATAAGTGTTACAGGTATCTTCATTTTTTGGGGGGGTGGTGGTTTATTTACCCTGTCCATAACGAGTAAGTCACATCACGGCTTGTTTTCATCGCTGAACAGCAATAGTCTCAATTTGGTAGCAGCCTTGTCATCTTAGCTGTTAGTCGTTATGTCAGTTTTTGTGGTTGTTGTTTTTTTGTGGGGTTCCCATTTAAAAAAATTGTTGATGCCAAATTTGCAACATTTTGGTGTATACCTACCCCATGTACTAGTGTTAGTAGGGATACTCAGTTTACACTGTGACTTTGTGAGGCTGGGGTATGAGGTTATTTGAAGAATTGTTAGGAGTTAGGTCTTGAATGACAGTTGTGAGTACGCACATACTATATCAGATGACCTCGCAGCCTTTGTTCTTAGAAAATTACCTCTAGCCCCTTTATTGTAGTTTTAGGTTTGGTGAAATTCATAGGCAGTGGACTTTGACCTCAGATTTTAGGGAATCATGCACTAATTCCCTTTTTAGGCCCCCCACAGCCATGACTACTCATTCAGTGACCTTCTTTTGTGTATACTTTGAGATCAGGGGGAATTGGAATTTGACCTCGAATGGGTGTCATGCATCTTGGTATTTACACAATAATATTTTTTAACATGGTTTATATAGTGTCTTGAAATGTGAAGTAGATTCTGAAATTAAAGCGTACACAATGTAGTAAGTAATGAGTATGAGGTACATTAAATCATTTTACATTTACATAAATGGTTTTAGTTATTGGTGTGTTAGGAAGTGGGATGAGAAAGAGACGAACAATGATGAGGTGGAGGAGGAGGAGATAAGGAAATATGAGAACAAGGAGGACAGAAAGAGGAAACGGAGAATGACAAAGAGAAAAATAAGGAGGAAGAGAAAGAGACAAACAATGAGGAGGAGGAGAAAGGGAAATATAAGAAAACGGTGGAAAAAAGAGGGAACGGAAAATGAGAAAGAGGAATGAAAGAACAAGGATGCGGAGAGAGGAAGAAATATATGAAAAGAATGAGGACACAAAGAAGAGAGCGAGGAGGAGGAGGAGGAGAAGGAGGAGGAGAAGGGGAAGAACAAGGAGAAGAAGAGAAAAAGAAATATAAGAACACTGAGGACAAAAAGAAGACAGCGGGAAGGAGGAGGAGAAGGGGAAGAACAATGAGAAAAGAAGAAGAAGAAGAAGAAGAAGAAAAGAGAGAAGAAGAATAAGGCAACAACAAAAGAGAGGAATGAGAAGAAGAAGAAGAAGAAGAAGAAGAAGAATGATAAAAAGAACAGGGACGACACGTGGAGTACAAGAAGGATAAGTCTGATTGCATTGTTCTGGGGTGAGGGTGGGCACACCTGTAAGGTACGGTGTGTGGGAGGGGGGGGGGGTCTTTGTGCTGCCATTGTGGGGAGATCGTGATGAGACCCAGGTGAGCGTGGATCTAATCATACAGGCCGGCTTCCCAGGCCATGTCAACCAACACCCACCCATCCACACACACACGCACACACACACACACACACACACTCACCAATACCCGCGCATATTGTCCACACGGCACAGCGCGCAAAAACTCAAAAAGATTAGTTTTCGCTGATTACCGGTCGCTACGCAGAATGGTCGGTGTGTGTGTGGGGGGGGGGGGGGGGGGGGGCGGGAAAGAGGCATTGGCAGGACCAGGGAGGTTGGGTTGGCTGGAGGGGGGTGGAGGTCAAACTTAGGCAAAGGGTCAGTCCTGCACACCGGGCACAGGCGGCGGGGCGGCGAGAACAAAGTGACCAGTCTCCAAGCGCAGGCTTCTTTCTTCTACCGCTGCGCTATGGTGGACGGGAGGAGGGATGATGCGCTTGGAGAGTGGGTGGCGGGCGGCGGCGGTGGTGGTGGTGGTGGTTGAGGTGGTGGTGGTGTGGTGTGGGTGTGGTGGGTGGTCATAGGGTGTGGGATGGAAGGGCTGGGGTGGGGTGGGGTGGGGGTGGGGGGTTCAGTGTCGGATGGACTGGTCGAGGACTGGAGTCTTGCCCAGGACCATGGAAACAGATCTGTCTTTTTGAAAAATATCGTATTTCCTCGCTGAGAATGATGTGCTCGAGGCGAGGGCAGTGTGTGCGTGTGTTTGCGTGTGTGTGCGTGTGTGTGCGTGTGTGGGGTGGGGGTGAGATGGGGGTGAGGGGGGGTTGGCGAGTTGTTGAGTTGGCTGGACAAGTGTCACAGATCTTAGATAGAATATCATAGGGGTGCGTCGTGGTCATCTGTCGGTCGGTCTGTGCTGACATGACACTTGACAGTGTGCTTAGTCGGATAAAAGCATCAAATTTAGATACTGTTGTACTTGTTAAAGTTGCACAGTCCGATGCTTTTGAGTTTTTGCCATTTTCTGAGATAAATATCTAAGGTTTGTCATCAAAATTTATATTACTTTCATTTGAAGTAACTTATTTTAAATGGTTAACTTTTGAGATATTTTATGTGACAACATGCCAAATTAATTTTGGCAAGCACCCCAAAACTATGACACCATAGGCTTATGCAATAAAAAAGTTCTATTAAATTGACTTTGTGTACCCTTCTATGTGGTAACAAATGCTTTATAGGTGTGCCAGCATCTAGGTTAGCTATGTAGAATCAAATCTTGGTGAGTGTTTTAGTTTAGGAAAAGTTGGCGCTTCATCGGATTATGCAGCTTTAAATCAGTTTAATAAAAGCCTGTTGCTGCTGAAGTCAATGGTGTCAGAGTTTTGGCAAGCACACCAAGATTAATTTGACATGTTTACACTTCAAATATCTCTAATTAAAGCTACCCATTTAAAATCAAAGTTACTTCAACTTAGTTCTTTTAAAAAAAATGAAATAAAAGCGAGAGATGTCCTTCATACAGAGACAGCTAGCGAAAGGGGGAGAGAGACAGAGGGAAATAGATATATACGGATACAGACAGAGACAGCAAATGAGAGAGGGAGAAAGAGAGAGAGAGGGAGATAGAAATAATTTTGTTAATGTAATAAAAGCGAGAGATGTCCCTGATACTTTATTATGCGACTATAATAGTGTAAATAAGAAAGATGATCCTACTCTCACTGTTTATAATAGTGTAACTAAGAAAGATGATCCTACTGTCACTGTTTATTATAGTGTAAATAAGAAAGTTGATCCTAATGTCACTGTTTATTATAGTGTAAATAAGAAAGATGATCCTAATGTCACTGTTTATTATAGTGTAAATAAGAAAGATGATCCTACTCTCACTGTTTATTATAGTGTAAATAAGAAAGATGATCTTACTGTCAATGTTTATTATAGTGTAAATAAGAAAGATGATCCTACTGTCACTGTTTATTATAGTATAAATAAGAAAGATGATCCTACTGTCACTGTTTATTATAGTGTAAATAAGAAAGATGATCCTACTGTCACTGTTTATTATAGTGTAAATAGGAAAGGTGATCCTACTGTCACTGTTTATTAAAGTGTCTATAAGAAAGATTATCATACTGTCACTGTTTATTATAGTGTAAATAAGATAGATGATCCTACTGACACTGTTTATTATAGTGTAAATAAGAAAGATGATCCTAATGTCACTGTTAATTATAGTGTAAATAGGAAAGATGATCCTACTTTCACTGTTTATTATAGTGTAAATAAGAAAGATGATCCTACTGTCACTGTTTATCATAGTGTAAATAAGAAAGATGATCCTACTGTCACTGTTTATTTCCACATCTTCAGCATAGCATTTATGCAGCATATCTAAAGTATTTGATTTATTTATAATAATTTATTATTGCAATAGTATCTCACAAAGGGTGCTCTAGTGATCAGGTGCACCGGGATCAGAGTTGTGCTTCGGGAATTCAATCTGTCACATAGCTACCAAATATGCCATTTAATAAATACACAACAGATAAAACAAGCATTAAAAGAAGGAAACTTTTCTGTTTAAATATGAATGCTCAATTTGTCTACAAACGGCGACTTTCTCCCTCACCCCTCTCTCTCTCTCTCTCTCTCTCTCTCTCTCTCTCTCTCTCTCTCTCTCTCTCTATATATATATATATATATATATATATATACACATATGTTGATATTTATATATCACTATGTATAACTAACGGACATGAACGGATAGCCAACGGACGAAACAAACTCAAACCGGACAAGAACCGTAGAAGTCAATCCGGCGGCATCCGTTCCTAGTTTTGTGCATGTTCAAAACTTGTACGGACACAAACCTGACTTTGTTCGGTTTCTGTCTGTTTCCCCCAATCCGGTGAGGTGTGACAGGGCCTTTAGTAGCAATATATATTTCTGTGGTCAATATATCCGGTCAGACGCCTCCACAGCAGCAATAATTACCAGTCACTCCAGTCAAATTGACCATCAAACATTGTTTTGTTTCTTTCTCTCTTTTATTAAAAGTATTTATCTATCCACCAGTTTTCAACATATGAAATTCAGCAACATATGAGTGTAAGCATTAACCCGGACGCTGCTTGATAACGTAGCTCTAGTGAAACCAACAAAGCGCGACCGTACCCGTTTGGTTTCGCGCGAATGGTTAGTGAATATTTAGTAACCTGAGCCCGGGCAAGTGGGGCGTTATGGTGCAACGGTTCGCTGCTCCTGGAGCGGGGATTCATTACACACGGTTTTATTTACGTGGTTTTATTTACGTTAAAGGAGGTCCGACTTTAGTTTGTTTGTTGATCAGGCCATATTCGGAATATTACCCATATTAGCCATACCTGAGTAATAAATAACACAGCTGCGTTCGGTCTGATAACCCGCCACTGATTGATTGGATTGGTAATGGTAAAGAGCAGTTTTCTCCCTGTTTCTATTGAACTGATCTCTCTTTCTTTTTCTCCTCTCTCTCCAGTCCCTTTTCTTTCTTTCTTTCTTTCTTTCTTTTTTTCTTTCTTTCTTTCATTCTCCCCCTCTCTCTCCTTTCTTTCTCTTTCTCCCCCCCCCCCCCCGCTCTCTCTCTATATATAAATAACAACTTACCTCCGCCCCCCCTTATAAGTTATACATACAGTAAACCCTCCTTAACCTACCACCTCCACAGATCGACCACTCCCCTGTACCGATCGCTTTATTTGGGTCCCAACATTACCGTTGTAACTATATTCTAATTCCCTAAACCGACCACCTCTTAAAGTCGGTCCCAAGGTCAGTCGATTTAGAGAGGTTTTACTGTACATCTGTATCTAGTAAAACCTCCCTAACCGGCCACCTCCACATATCGACCACTCTCCTATATCGATCGCTTTGTTTGGGTCCCAACAATACCATTGTAACCATATTCTAACTCCCTCAACCGACCACCTCACTAAATCGACCACTTAAGGTCGGTCCCAAGGTTGGTCGATATCGAGAGGTTTTACTGTACATCTATTTACATATGTATATATTTATATACATCTATATGCATATACATGCATCTATGTGCATCTATAGGCATCCACTTCCATCTATGTGCATCCATATGCATCTATGTGCATCTACATGCATCTATATGCACATAGATGTATGTAGATGCATGTGTATGCATATATATGCATATACATACATCTATATGCATCTACAGGCATCAATGTACATCTATGTACATCTATATGCAAATATATGTATCTATATGCATCTATATACATCTATACGCATATAGATGCATGCATGTGCATCTATGTCCATCTATGTGCATCTATATGCATCTATATGCGTTTATATGCATACATATTCATCTATATGCATCTTTAATCATATGCATATATATGCATCCACTTCCATCTATATATGCATATATATGCATATACATGCATCTATATGCATCTATATGCATGTATCTATATGCATCTATATGTATATACATGCATCTATATACATCTATATGCATGTATGTGCATCTATTTGCATCTATGTCCATCTATGTGCATCTATATGCGTTTATATGCATACATATTCATCTATATGCATCTATATGTATCTATATGCATCTATGTGCATCTATACGGATCTATGCGCACATATTTACGTATATTGTCAGATATATCCTGATATATGCAAGTGAGGCTATGTTATTCCCCATACACGTGTATTATAAATGCCTCAACAGTCGGTTTCACTACATTTTGATTCTCTCATCTATCGTGGGATCAATTATTGGCTGAGTAAAAAATAACGACTTATGCCTAGTACACACCTCCCATTTACGATTCGCGCACTAAAACTCGCGACTCGACCCGACCCGCTTAAAACTGAAAACGGGCCGATTCATTTTTCGAATCGCGAATCGCAATCGTAATCGGGCACTTTTAGCCCTAAAAACTGAGTTTTATACGCGAATCGCAATCGCTAGGTGTGCGCGGGGAGTGCACACCAAGCGATTTTTGTGGGTGAAACGGGCAGTTTTCGATCGTATACGGGAGGTGTGTGCGCACAAACGGTAGGTTTGTACCAGGCATTACATTACCATTGGTCGCAACCTGGCACTCAGTAATGGGCCAGGGCAAGGACTGGTTGGCTCAGTTTCAGTATATTGTGCCTGAGTGGTATAACCCCATCAGGGCACTGACATCGTTATATATCAAAAGAGCAGCAACTTTAGAAGACAACTGGGGGGGGGGGGCACTTCCAGGAATGTGCACTGTCGCAATCCACTCCCCGCTCTCATATGACCTCAGATGTTGCCAGTACCTAAAACCCAAATAAACAAGCAAAAGATTCTCTCACATTAGAATCTGGGTTCTTGCCACCTCGTCGAACCCGCCCAGTAAGCATCACGTGACCGATAAGCCCTGCGAGACCCCAAGCACAACCGGCTGCTTCCCGGCGTCGCCGATAGGGGGCAGTGCTGCGCACCCACGCGGGTATCACTATCACGTATCACATATGGGTGTCATCAGTTTGGCCGAATGGCACTAGTGCCGTGTGAAGTGACTATAATATATATATAATATATATATATAATATATATATAATGTATATATATAAATATATATATATATATATATATATATATTCCCAGTGAGTAGCGACTGCATGTGCACTATAAAGCGGGTTGCTGGTAAAGGCCAACATGTGGTCGATTAAGGTAGCTAGTGGGTATAAGTATGTGGTTATATGTGGTAATATCTGGCAGTATGTGGTTGTATGTAGCAGTGTGTGGTGGTATGTGGTAGTATGTGGTGGCATGTAGCAGTATGTGATGGTATGTGGCAGTGTGTGGTGGTATGTGACAGTATGTGGTGATATGTGGTAGTACGTGGCAGTATGTGGTGGTATGTGAAGTATGTGGTGGTATGTGGCAGTATGTGGTGGTATGTGGCAGGATGTGGTGGTATGCGGCAATATGTGATGGTATGTAGCGGTATGTGGCAGTGTGTGGTGGCATGTGGAAGTATGTGGTGGTGTGTGGCAGTATGTGGTGGTATGTGGCAGTATTGAAAATGCATGGTGATATATGGCAGTGTGTGGTAGTATGTGGAAATATACACGGCGATGTGTGGCCGAATGTGGTGGTATGTGGCAATATGTTGTGGTATGTGGCAGTACGTGGAAATACATGGTGATATATGGCAATATGTACCTATGTGGTAGTATGTGGAAATATACATGGTGGTATATGGCGGTATGTGGTGGTGTGTGACAGTATGTTGCGGTATGTGGCGATATGGGGCAGTATGTGGTGGTATGTGACAGTATGTGGCGGTTTGGGGCAGTATGTGGTGTATGTGACAGTATGTGGTGGTATGGGGCAGTGTGTGGTGGTATGTGGCAGTATATTGCGGTAGGGGTCAGTATGTGGTGGCATGTGGCAGTATATGGCAGTATGGGGCAGAATTGAGTAATTGCTAAGGTGATGTCAGCACTGTCAACTTTTAGGGGGAAGGGGGGGGGGGGGATCTTAATTCTTATGGAACTTGATAACACTTGCCATCTTCCTTTAGGCGGGGTGGGGGGGGGGGGGGCGCCTGTCAACGCACTGTCACTCCGACCTCTCTGAACAGACGCTACATTAAAACTGACTACAACTTTACCAAATGAATACAGAAGATAACTTCTGCTTACATTCTAAATACCATGTAAATACTCACATTGATCTGACTAATATTGATCTAGTTATATGACACTACTGTTGCTATATTGTTATGGGACATTTGGGTTACAGAATTTCAATGTCTTATATGCTGCAAATTGTGTATTCAACAGTTATTGTAAACCTTACTCTATATACATTTTTGTGTAAATAACCCCGAATTGAAAAATTGGCTGGAAGACCAGTGCTTCGGCACTAACATAAAACTTATTCAGCAGAATAAACATGTTTACCAGAAAAATTAAAAAGTGTTTGGCTCCACCCTAAGGCACTCAGTACAGGGTTTCTGTAGTCCATTAGCCTATGTGACACAGGGTCCTGGTTTGCACGGGTGTCAGGGGTTTTCGGGTGCTGGTGTTTTCAGTTATCTAATGTGCAAATATGGGAGCCACATTTCACCATTTAGCGACCTCTATTTGCTCCCCGAGAGAGTGCCGCTGGTAACTTGCAAAATCCAGCAGCACTTCAACACTCTTGCACACAGCTTTCATGAAATGAGACCGACTCATGGACGCAACTCTCACAGCAGAGAGCTAAATGGAGAGCAGCAGTCAAGTAATGAAAGCAGTCTTTGTCGCATCACGACCGACAGCATGATGATGATGATGATGATGATGAGGCATTAAAAAAAAAGATTTAAAAATTATTCGGGGGGGGGGTTATTCTGACAAATGTTGCAGGTGAACTGTGCTTCCACACTCTGGTAAGCGCAGAGAGATGGGAGAGAGAGAGAGAGAGCGAGAGAGAGAGAGAGAGAGGAGAGAGTTGTGGTGTGAAGCTGGGGAGAATGGAGAGGAAGGGGGGAGGGGTTCGAGAGAGAAAGACATCGAGAGGGATGGACGGATAGAGAGGGAGGAGGGAGGGAGAGAGAGGGGTGATAGCATGGAGAGTGAAGAGAGAGGGAGAGAGAGGAGGGAGCAAGTGGAGAGAGGGAGAGAGATAAAGAAATATATAGCTGAGGGAGAGAGATAACAAAAGAGGGAGAGGGGGGACGGAACGTGGAAAAGAGAGGGAGAGACAGAGAAAAGAGAGAGGGAGGCGGAGAGAGAAGAGAGAATGAGAGTGGAAGAGAGTGAGAGGGGGAGAGAGTGGGGAGAAGGAGAGGGAAAGAAGACAGGGTGAGGAACAGGAGGGGGGAGATAGAAAAGAGAGGGAGGAGGAGAGTGGGAGGGAGCGAGAAATATGGGGGGGGGGGGGGTGTTACTAAGCTTGTAAACAGAATTTGTATCTGGCAATTTTGATGAGGCGGGACCTTGTCCATTCCTGATATGACCTTAGATGTTGCTAGGATGTAAACCTCCAACAACCAACCATACACTTGAGCGTTTGCTGCACGGCGTGATAAGAGAGCTGACTGGGGCCCTTCACCTTTATGACCCCACATTGTGTAACATCGTTAAAGCCCCTTGTGTCGACAGGTCCGCCTTGTGTAGACCCTAACGTGCCCTCCCCCCCCTACCCCCTCACCCACCCTCAACCCTCACCCACCGACCACCATCACCACCACCATCTACACCCCAAACCAGCCACTTTGATTTCTCCCAGGCCGGCTATAGGCTATAGTATAGGCTGTAGTGTAGGTGTTGCGAGTTTGAAGTAATATTAAACTAATAAGATGTAGTGTGGTGTTTTGTATTGCGGGTGTGGAGTAGGGTGTATTGTGGTGTGGTGTGGTGTGGTGTGGTGGAGATGTATGGTGTGTTGTGGTGTGCTATGTTATGCTGTGTGGTGTTGTGCATCGTGGTGTGGTGAGGTGTATTGTGTTGGTGTGTATTATGGGGTGGTATATTGTTGTGTGTTGTGTTGTGGTGTGTTGTGCTGCGGTGTATGGTGTTATATGGGGTGGTGTGTTGTGGTGTGTTGTGGTGAGGTGTGTTATGGTATGATGTGGTGCAGTGTGATGTGGTGAAGTGTGCTGTGGTATGTTGTGGTGTTGTATGGTGTGATGAGGTGTGTTGTGGTGAGGTGTTATGTGGTATGTTGTGGTGTGGTATGATGTGGTGAGGTGTGTTGATGTGTGTTGTGATGTGGTGTGGTGCAGTGTGATGTGGTGAATTGTGCTGTGGTATGTTGCGGTGTTGTGAGGTGTGGTGTGGTAAGGTGTTATGTGGTATGTTGTGGGGTGGTGTGGCACGGTGAGATGTGTTGAGGTGTGTTGTGGTGTGATGTGGTGTGGTGCAGTGTGATGTGGTGAATTGTGATGTGGTATGTTGTGGTGTTGTGAGGTGTGTTGTGGTGAGGTGTTATGTGGTATGTTGTGGTGTGGTATGGTGTGGTGAGGTGTGTTGATGTGTGTTGTGATGTGGTGTGGTGCAGTGTGATGTGGTGAATTGTGCTGTGGTATGTTGCGGTGTTGTGAGGTGTGGTGTGGTAAGGTGTTATGTGGTATGTTGTGGGGTGGTGTGGCACGGTGAGATGTGTTGAGGTGTGTTGTGGTGTGATGTGGTGTGGTGCAGTGTGATGTGGTGAATTGTGATGTGGTATGTTGTGGTGTTGTGAGGTGTGTTGTGGTAAGGTGTTATGTGGTATGTTGTGGTGTGGTATGGTGTGGTGAGGTGTGTTGTGATGTGGTGTGGTGCAGTGTGATGTGGTGAATTGTGCTGTGGTATGTTGTGGTGTTGTGAGGTGTGTTGTGGTGAGGTGTGTTGTGGTATGTTGTGGTGCGGTGTGTTGCGATGGGGTGTGGTGCATTGTAATATACAGTGATGTGGTGTAGTGTGCGATGTTGTGCATGGTGTGTTATGTTGAGGTGTGGGAGTGTACCTGACAGCTGGGTGGTGACGGATGTGTGGGCGCGTGAATGTGTATATATGTGTGTGTGCACAAAACCAAACGTGAACAACTACTGTAAAACTTCTCTAAATCAATCGACCATGAGGTGGAATTTAAATGGTCCATTTAGGGAGGTGGTCCGTTTAGGGAAGTTTTTTTTATCATTATCATGGTGTTGTATAGGCAATTGTTTGGTACCCAAATAAAGTGATCGACATAAAGGGAGTGGGTCGATAAGTGGAGGTGGTTGGTTAGAGAGGTTTTACTGTAGTTGTAGACAGACTGCGGAGACAACCGGTGTAGACGAGTGCACAGGTTTCAAATCGGGGACAGAGAAAGGGCCGGGCCGTGCATTCTGGGGCGGCGTCCGCGAGAGCACACGAGAACTTGTGAGAGCACAGGAAAGCGCGGGAACGCGACGGGGGATTCTCTCCCTCCACGCAATGTCGGGCAGGAGCGCCCGGGTACCGGGTACCAGCGCCGGCGGCCTGCGGCCTGCGGCCGGCGGCCGGCGGCCGGCGGTCGAGGCCGCCTGTCCGGCACCCCGGCCGGTCTCCCCCCGTCCCGCCCCACCCCCGGCCCGGCCCGGCCCGGCCCCAAGGCGCCCTAAGGAGGAGCCCGCGCTAAATCCCAATTTGTCTAACTTCAAACAATTTGTTTTGTTTTATTTGGAGTTTACTCTCCATGTAACAACTGAAGTAATATCAGAAACTGGTATTGACTTCTGGACAACGTACACTTATGGCGTCTTTATCGTGCCTCCCAACTGGAATATCGTACTACTGACAGCATTGATTGGATATCCTACTCAGTCTCATTGTCCTGACACTAAAGTCCCCACCCAGTCCTTGTCGCGCCACGCTAAGGAACAACACAATATAAATTTAGAAACGCTTTGACTCGCCATATGACCTCCCGCTTGGGAACCGAGTGCTCTATCGAGTCGACCATTCCGTCCTGTCCACTTGCATGTGAACATTGGATAAATAGAATCAATTTAATAGAAAACACTACTACTAAGTACTAGTATACTACTAGTACAAGTAGTACTAGTTAGGTGGGGCGGCGAGGTGGGGTGAAGAGGCGGTGAGGTGAGAGATGAGGCGGGGAGGTGAAGGGTGGTGAGGTGGGGTGGAGAGGCGGGGAGGTGAAGGGCGGTAAGGTGGGATGGAGAGGCGGGGAGGTGAAGGGCGGCGAGGTGGGTGGAGAGGTGGGGAGGTGAAGGGCGCGGTTAAGGTGGGGTGGAGAGGGGGGGGGGGGGGGGGGTTGGGGGTGGGGGGGGGGTGGGTGGAGAGGCGGGGAGGTGAAGGGTGGTGAGGTGGGGTGGAGAGGCGGGGAGGTGAAGGGCGGCGAGGTGGGGTGGAGAGGCTGTGTGGTGAGGGGCAGCGAGGTGGGTGGAGAGGCGGTGAGGTGAAGGGCGGTGAGGTGAGGTGGAGAGGCGGGGAGGTAAAGGGCAGGGAGGTGGGTGGAGAGGCGGGGAGGTGAAGGGCGGAGACGGGGTGGGGTGAGGCTGGGTGGAGAGGTGATGCGGTGAGAGGCGATTTGTTTGTTTATTGTTGTTTTACGTTCTAGCAACATCTAAGGTCATATCAGGACGGGTACCTACTTGTGACAGTGCACATTCATAGTGACTTCATAGTGCTGTCCCACTGGGAAACCAGGCCGCCGGCACCATGACCTGGTACCCCCCTCAGTCACATTATCCTGACACTGAGCACACCAGTCCTTGTCCTATCCTAATAATGCCGAGGGCCTGGCTAGGAAGCGACAAGTATCAATTTGTAAGTAGTCATTGGTTTGACTCGATCAGGGTTCGAACCCACAACCCCACGATCTACCAGCACGGGAGATGGACGCTCTAACTCATTCGGCCACCAGGTCTGGTTGGTGAGTGGCGACGAAGGTGGCCTAGCTTCAGGTGATGGCTTCTTACCCGGGCCCGGGCGTGGCGGGCAGGCGGGCGGGGGCTGTGGCGGGCGGGGGAGGGGGCGGCCAGTGGGTGGGAAGGGGCGGGCGGGGGCGGGAATGGGGCGGGGGCGACACCGACGCAACGCTATGGAGCATGGAGTGCTGACACGGCTGGTTGGCGGGAAAACCTGCCCTCACAGCCGGCGGGAACAACAACACATACGGGTGGTGGGGGGAGGGGCGGGGAGGGGGTGGAGCTGGAGGTGGGAGGGAAGCTGCAGGTGAGGAGGGAGGGGGGAGGGGGAGGGGTTGAGGGGAGCAGGCGCGGGGTGGCTGGGCAAGGTGGGCGATAATTAGCTCATTGACTCGGTAACGGTGCCGTTGATTCGCAACGGTGGGTGGACGTGTGCTGAAGCTAGCAACAAAGATGGCCGCTCAATGCTATCGCACGGCATCTCCGTATGCTGCTCAATGGGAGGGTCTCAGTAAATATACACATATTAATCCCGCAAATCTGCCGGATAGTTAATATCCTTAGGATAAAAACCTTAGGATTAAAAAAATGCCTCCATCAAATATATTAAAAATTGTTAGCACAATAGAATAATAGATTTGAGAAATCAAAGATCTTGTTTCGGGGCTTGTTAATTTGAGTGTGTATCTAGTATGCTGGTCTTTATTTTCAAGCTAATATTTATTTATCGGTATTGTATTGTAATTTTTATTGTTTTATGTAATTCAAAATTTAGCTATATCTCACTACCGCTATAATGTAATTAGTAGTGAATTAAGTTGATACATGTAGACTTATTAAGTCATTTATTAGAAGCTATGGGGAGGGGAGACTCACTAAAACAGATTCTAAATGTGTGGCCATAATTAGCGAACTCTTAGTAAACTAGAACAGGGGAGGAGGGGCGCAATGTTAGGGCATACCGGACGACCTGCCGCGCCCCCTGCTGCCCTAGCGGGCCCGCCCGGAACTACGCTGAAAGGCACGCGTCAGACAACGTCAGATCACATCTCGCGTCGTCTCGCCTCATTGTTTCCGGTTCTCGCGAGACAACGCCAGCCGGCCGGAGGAGGTGGTG